>JAJAGP010005010.1:0-39370 GCA_025084515.1 Ancistrus triradiatus | reverse complement strand
ACGCACGCTGGCAAATATGGCGGCTAGGGAGTGCGTTTCTAATGTTTTTCTCATTTCTAAACAAAAATCTCAGTCGTTTAATTCAGTTTTCTGCACATAAAACTTTATGTACCGTGTTTTTCATTTACCGAATTTACCTAATCACTACTGTAACACACACGCGCACAAGCACAACTCAGAAGGGCTGATAATGATAGCATTATGGGCTATTTACAACACAATCTTCTTCAGCACTAGGGCGGAGTTAAATTCCATCTTAAAAATATATTTTTTTATTTATCCGTCCAGAATGTTCATAAACTAGTTAATTACAGCAATTATATTTAGTGTTAAAGTGTATTTTGCAGAACAATCTGAGGATTAATTAGCCTAATTCAATTACAAAAGTGAAGACTCTTAATACAAGCAATGTGAAGTCAAGTCAAGTCAAGTCAGATCTATTTATATAGTGCTTTTTACAATGGAGCATTGTCTCAAAGCAACTTTACAAGTTTAGATTATCTCCTAATAACTACGTCCAATCCCAAATTGAGCAAGCCTAGGGTGACAGTGGCAAGGAAAAACTCCCTAGTTCTAGGAAGAAACCTTGGGAGGACCAAGACTCAAAAAGGGACCCAACCTCCATGTGAAGCATGCAGCCCAAAATTATATAAAGACAACTTAAAGAAACTGAGTCAGTTTTGAGCTAGAATTATATCACCATTACTTAAAACGCTCCACAAATTTAAGGGCACTCCAAACAACCAAGTTACTACTTCAGCAATACATTTTTGAGTTAGATTAACTTGATGGGAATGAGGGATCCAAGATTATTTTTCCAAGATTATGTTAACTCGCTTGATTTATTAAGATATACTGTTGGGTTTTACAGTGTACCACAGCTCACTTTTTCCTCTAGATCTTATGAATACAGTACAAAATAAACATCCATTTCCTCATATGTACCCACTGAATAACACCAGAATGGACAGTGGAGGTAAGAACTAGTTCAAAGCATCTACTCCCTTTATTTTTTCAAACATCATTCATCATAGCAGACTAGAGTATTGAAACACTGCTAGCTAATTTTCTTCATATGTACGTCTTGAATTTCTCTTGCATTAAGTCACAGTATGTCATGTTTTTAGTTGGCCAAATAATTCCACATAAATGTAGCCTGTATGTCAAACAGGAATTATCTACCTGCATCTAATCTTCATAATAACCATTTAGGGATACTTTGGGACCCAATATATATCAGCACAACTATTCCAAAATACTTGTATAGAGATTTAAATATCATTCTCCTGAATTACTTGTGTTTTTCCATATGAGGAGGAAATATATAAAAGGAGAAAATGAAGCTCTCTGGGATCAGATAAGAGAATAAGGTGGCACAGTGTTGTTGTGCAATACATCATACACTCAGTGACAAAAAATGAAAAAATAATGCACCAAGGAGTTGTTGGAATTGAATGAAACTGTATATGTATTAATCTAATAATGATATATGTAAGTCAAAGGATAAGCTTACTGGGCAAAACTGTACGGGAAGGCTCTAGTACAGTGTTTGGCTGTCTCTAGTCTGGATACAAGATGAGATACGATTGGGCAAACAGGCCGTTACACATTTGCTGACAGATGTTGCAGCTGGGCCTGTAGATCCTGCACACTCATAGGTTGCCGAAGCTGGCATCCCAGCTGGTCCCATAAATGCTCGATTGGCGATAAATCTGGTGACCGGGCAGGCCAAGGAATTGTTGCAATCGAGCAGAGACATTCCTGCGAAACCCTGGCTGTATGTGGGCAAGCATTATCCTGCTGAAAACTGCCAGTTGGACACCCTGTCATAAGAGACAACACGTGGCTGCATATATCGCCAAGTTGTTAGTGTCCCCCATAACACTACTGGGGTGTGACGGTTATGCAGATCATCACGCCAGCAGACAGGGCAGTGTGTCACTCCACAACAAAGGCTGGGTTGAAGTGCTCCCCATGAGGCCTCCACACTCGAACCTGACTGTCAGATCTCAAACAGAACCTGGATGTGTTGGAAGACGAGAGTGTTCTAGTGCGTAGCAATCCAGGTTTATCATTCACGACACCACTGCAAACGAAGGCGGCGGTCACTGGCTGTCGATGGTAGAAGCTGCAGAGCGCTGTGATAACAAATTTCCTTCTGCTAAGCACCTGGAAATGGTCAGTTCAGAAACATGGGTGTGTAATGAAGGTGCCACCTGTGTCTGGATGGTGGATAACAAAACTGTGGGAGCTGCTCGTGCTTGTCGGTGGATCAAAGGATCCTCTCTGCTGGTGGTATGTCTGGGCTGTCCAGAGCCTGTTTGCTCTGTATGCCTGCCCTCAATGGAACCATTGCTCCCAATACCTCCTAACAGCTAGGTCAGAGCAGCACAGGTGGTGGACAAATCTTCGAACCCTGCTTCTCTTAGTCCAATGGCACTCCCTTTCTCAAAGTCTATCAACTGGGCAAAATGTCTTTGAGTGCATCATAGAAGCATGTCTGGACCCAGTGTCTAATCAGACCACACCGGTAATCATGTACATATCTGTATGAGACATATCTGCAAGTCGAGTTTTGCAGCAATCCAGCATTTCTATCTGGATGCGTTAGTTTTTTTGTTTTTGGGTCAATGAGCGTACATTTAGGACTTCTGTAAAAATGTGTTGTTTTTGTTTATATTTATGAAGAAATATTGACAATTCTAAAGGGTTCACAAACCTAAGCACCACTGTAATCAACCTTTGTGTCACAAAAACCTTTTTCACATTCAAATTGTTAAGGAATGTCGCATTACATCTACAGTTGGCCAATGACTGCGTTTGATTTACAGAAGTGTATACATTTGTTCAAGCACGGCTGAAATGAACACCCACGCCACACTACCATTGTTCATAAAACCAAGGAGATACGGGCCAACATCATCAGGTAACGTTCACTTCAAACACCAGAAATGTGGGCAAAAATGTGATCGAAGTGATTTTGACCATTGCATGATTGTTGGTGTCAGACAGGCTGGTTTGGGTATTCCTATAACTGCTAATCTCCTGGGATTTCCAACCAAAAGTCTCTAGAGTTTGTTTAGAATGGTGCAATAAAGAAAAAATATCCAAAGAGTGGCAGTTTTGCAGATGGAAACATCTTGTTGATGAAAAATGGCCAGACTGGTTGACAGGAAAGGATACACTCTGAAAACACTTTGTACAACTGCGATGAAGCAACGCATCTCAGAATGCACAATATGTCGAACCCTGAGGCAGATGGCCTACACCAGGAAGGCTCTACAAAGTATTAGTATAATTTTCCTAATATAGTCCTTGGGGAGTGTGTGTGTATATACCCTCACATGCCAATTCATTAGGTACACTTTGCTAGTACTGGGTTGAAGCCCCTTTTCAGAACTGCCTTAGATCTCTGTAGCATAGATTCAACAGTGCTGGAAACATTCCTCTGAGATTTTGGTCCATATTGACATGATAACATCTCACAGTTGCTGCAAATAATCTCCGGTTTCACCACATCCCAGAAGAGCTCTATTGGATTGAGATCCAAGTTCGCCGTGTTGCGCATTCAGTGGTGCCCTTCTGCATACCTTAGTTGTAACAAGTAGTTATTTTGTTTGAGCTACTCTATCTATCAGGCACCCAGAGAACTGCCGCTCATCAGATATTTTGTCTTTTTCAGATCATTCTCTGTAAAACCCTAGAGTTGTACATACCTAAATGATTCAGACGCTTCCATGTGACTGGCTGATTAGATATTTGCTTTAACGAGCAGTTGAACAAGTGTGCCTACTAAAGTGGAAGTACGTGTATGTATAAATAGAGAAATAAGCACATTCATTATAGAATATGCGAGGCTGCTTGGACTGTACATTGTTTGTACCAGGTTTCAAGTTGCTCTGGATAATGGTGTCTAATGAAATGATTAACCATAAACCCCACTGCGTTCGAAATGAACCAACGGAAGCTACCCTTCATCAGAACCAAAGACGACCAGTCTATTACAATTAAAGCACAAGTCCAAATATGCATGAACTCTTTTTAATGAAGAACAAAGTGTGAGCTGTAAAATGTTAACAACATAAAATATGACCACTGCAGCTTCCTGGCTTTCCCCGGTTAGTGTCAATTCACTGTATGGTGCATTAACAATGATTGGTAGTCAAAAGAAGGTACATTAAAACGGTAACTCTGAACACATGGTGAGTTTCCACTAATCAGCTTTTACCCTACTGTGGTCATTCCTGGTGGCTGTGATTTAGTACTGTTACACAGAGTAGCACTGCTGCTGCTGCCGCCAAGCAAAACATAAACTCTGATCTTGTTGGACTGCCAGACTTCCTGAGCTTCATACATTAAAATTCTCGAGTTCAGCTGCTCTGCTTTCAGGCAACATTGCATTTTGTGAATTTGTAACATTAAACACGTTGGCTCAAGATTCAAGCCTTGACACACAAATCTCCTATATCAAAATACATCTGGATGAAATTTATACAAGGGGGGAAAAGGAAAAAAAAATAGCAGAAATCTGCATATTCAAGATTTTTTATATCAATATGTATATTTTCTGATTTAGAAATATCACTATTTCCTTTAATGATGACAAAACGTCCACTAGAGTAGTACTGATCATTTGCTTTTGTCCCATTAATCACTGAATTACAATATTATACATATAATACAAAGCAGATTTTAATTTGAAACAATATTAAAATAAATGCTCAATAGATACAAAGTTTTTAATCATTTCGTTTTTCTCCACCATATATCGGTCTGTGAGTCCTTGCACAAATGTAAAGCCATTCTCTTCTAATAAACTATTAAGTGCAAACAATTTTTCTTAAGAAAAAACAAAACTATGATTGCAGCATCCAGCTTTTCAGATTCGAATTTCAAGACTGAGGACAGTAAAGCCAAGTGCATCAAGGCCATCCCCAAATCGTTCTTCTTTTTTGTCTTTTTTGATCCTTTATAGTAGTTACAAAACAGAAACCAAAATAAAATCAGTGCAAAGTCAATAACGGGGGAGAATCTATTCCACATGGAAGAGAAAACCAAAACCTTAGGAAAGGAATTTGAATGGAAGCAAGTACGTCGATTCTCTTAAGCCCCTGGTTTTCCCCAACTGATTTCCTCACTGTAGCCAAGCTCCAGAGTTAGGAAGGAGAAATCAAAGAGAAATGTTTGTGTGAAAAAAGAAAATGATCAAAAAATAAATATTTCTCTTAAAAGTTGACACCGCCATGGCCAGTCCATCACTGCACCACACTGTCTCAATTTGTGCACAGTATAAGCGTGTCCACAGTGCAAAAAGACCATGTGAGGCAACCAAAAGACACAAAGTTAAGAAACGGGAAACGAGAGGATGGGGGGAAAAGAGGGAAATAAAAGATGGTATAAAAGATAGGAGCAGCACAGGGCCCTCTGCGCAACAGCTCGGTGTGATGCAGGGTTCTTAGCAGCAGAAATATTGTGGCTATACTACTGTTCCACTGGGAGAGTTGGCTTGATTTTGGGATGACAATAAACCCTGGAAAAGAAGACAAGTTCGTTAGAGCATCTTAAAACCATCTTGATGAGATCAGTTAGAATGTCTCGGTCCTGAACAGAAGTGAGCACTTGTGTTATACTCCAATAAATCCTGCATTTCTGAGGCAGTGTGAAATAACATTTGTGATCATGTACCACAGAACAGCACAATCTATGATAAGAAGGTGCTTTTTAGGAGGTACAGGTATGCGCTGTTTAACGTCCATCTGATCGCCGACTGTTCACGTTATCGATCGAGGTCTTCATTACAATAGGAAATAAAAACCTGTCTTAACTACAGATGTTGCAGCTGTTTTTGTGCAACTTACTTGAGTCTGTGTGGATGACTTCCGCTACTTATTTGTAACAAGCTATAATAGTGTCTGTAAGTGTTCTGTGCCTGTCCTACTGTAAGTAGTACTCTGTTGTTCCCTCCTGTATATTCTCTCTTACCTATAACTATATAAACTGGCTCACATTCACTCGTTGAGTCTCTGTTTCGACTGGCTGATCTTCCGTGTTGTTTGTAATACTGTCTATCAACGCATTGTTGGATCCTCTTAAGTGTTACAGCTTCCCCCTAGACAGGGTCATAAGAGAACATTACTGTGTTTTCTATAATTATTGTGAATTTCCATAAATTATATGTACAGTGGGGCAAATAAGTATTTAGTCAGCCACTGATTGTGCAAGTTCCCCTACTTAGAAAGATGAGAGAGGTCTGTAATTTTCATCATAGGTACACTTCAACTATGAGAGACAAAATGAGAAAAAAATTAAATCCAGGAAATCACATTGTAGGATTTTTTAAGAATTTGAGTGTAAATTACGGTGGAAAATAAGTATTTGGTCAATAACAAACGTTCAACTCAATACTATGTAACTTGACCTGGCAATGACAGAGGTCAAACGTTTCCTGTAAGTCTTCACCAGGTTGGCACACACTGTAGCTGGTATTATGGCCCATTCCTCCATGCAGATCTCCTCTAGAGCAGTGATGTTTTGGGGCAACACGGACTTTCAACTCCCTCCACACATTTTCTATGGGGTTGAGGTCTGGAGACTGGCTAGGCCACTGCAACAGCTTGAAATACTTTTTACGAAGCCACTTTTTTTTGCCCGAGCGGTGTGTTTGGGATCATTGTCATGCTGGAAGACCCAGCCACGTTCCATCTTCAGTGCTCTCACTGATGGAAGGAGGTTTTGGCTTAAAATCTCACGATACATGGCCCTGTTCATTCTTCCCTTAACACGGATCAGTCGTCCTGTCCCCTTTGCAGAGAAACAGCCAAAAAAAGCATGATGTTTCCACCCCCATGCTTCACAGTAGGTAGGGTGTTCTTGGGATGCAACTCAGCATTCTTCTTCCTCCGGTTGAGTTTTACCAAAAAGTTCTATTTTGGCTTCATCTGACCACATGATATTCTCCCAATCCTCTTCTGGATCATCCATATGTTCTCTGGCAAACTTCAGACGGGCCTGGACATGTACTGGCTTAAGCAGGGGGACACGCCTGGAACTGCAGGATCCCTCTTGGCATAGTGTGTTACTGATGGTAGCTTTGTTACTTTGGTCCCAGCTCTCTGCAGGTCATTCATCAGGTCCCTCCGTGTAGTTCTGGGATTTTTGCTCACCGTTCTCATGATCATTTTGATCCCACGGGATGAGATCTTGCATGGAGCCCCCGGTTCGAGGGAGATTATCAATGGTCTTCTATGTCTTACAATTGAACTCCCACAGGTGATTTATTCACACCAAACCTGCGTGCCTATTGTAGATATTCACTCTTCCCAAGCCTGGGCAGCAGGTCTACAATTTTCTTCCGGTTGTCCTTCAACAGCTCTTTGGTCTTGGCCATGGTTTTGAGTTTGGGAGTCTGACTGTTTGAGGGGCTGTGGACAGGTGTCTTGTTTTTTATACAGATAACGAGGTCAAACAGGTGCCATTAATACAGGTAACCAAGTGGAGGGGCAGAAGAGCTTCTTAAAAAAAGTTGTTACAGGTCTGTGAGAGCCAGGAAAATCTTGCTTGTTTGTGGTGACCAAATAACTTATTTTTCCACCATGATTTTACAAATAAATTCTTTAAAAATCCTACAAATGTGATTTCCTGGATTTTTTTTCTCATTTTGTCTCTCATAGTTTAAGTGTACCTATGATGAAAACTATAGACCTCTCATCTTTCCAAGTAGGAGAACTTGCACAATCAGTGGCTGATCAAATACTTTTTTTACCCCACTGTATGACAGCATTAGGAATGCTGTGTAGATGGTAGCGTTCCGTTCGTTTTTTCAGCGGTATCTCTCACGCATTTACGTATTGTTTGCAAGCAGTTTTCTGGTAAAAAGACCCTTTGCATTTAAATTATAGCAGCATAAAGACTGTGAGACCATGGTAAAGTCAGGTCAATGTCCATTTCGGTTAACAACTTGTTTCACAGGGCGTAACGCGGTCGTTACACAGAGCATACCTGTACAAAGGCAGCAACACCTTGAGCTTAGTTACAGATGGATGCTGAGCTGGTCAGGTCAGTAGGTCGTTTATGACAGTATGAAAAAGACGAAGCGTCTGTTCTGTGATCAGCGTTAAGCTCATCATGTTTATCCTATTTGATAGATGCAATACAGATATTCACTGAACTTTTTTGTTGTTCAATTAGGTAAAGGACATTTGGGATAGTCTCTGACAAATATCTAACTGCAGCTATACATTAGCGTAAAAGTGCAAGAGCTACAGCTAGGCTTGGGCTGAAAATGGCTAAAAAAAAAAAAAAAATCAATAATTTAAATGCGCACTGAAATTATGATGATCTTCAAACGTGCCACTAAACCGGACGAGCTCGTTCAAAAAAAGGATGCCAACGTGCCAGTGTGTGAATATTTTGGTTTGAACTGAACAGATACGGAGAAACACCAGATTAAAAATGCTCCAAGCTGTCTGTGCTGAGGGACTTCACCCTGTCCATGACAGATGCGAATAAATGACGGACGATGCTCTAAGCACAGAGCAGATATCTGTTATACAAATTTACGTGGTATGGTTGCTGACAGAAAGAAACGCTAAGCTGACAAACTTAGCCCAATAAGTGCTCTCTCATCCCGTGATGCGTGACTGCATTCGGCTGGTGGACTGGCTGCAGAAATGTTAATGATGTAACCACACCAAAATTCAGTCAACACAGCTATCATTATAAATAATTACATCATATAGTAGCTAAATTATATAGCAATTAGGCTATATGTTAATTATACACTCTCTGGGCCACTTTATTAGGCGCACCTCCTTATTTATACACTCATTGTTGGTGGGTTGAAGCTGGTCCACCAAAAATGTCCAGCCACTAGCATCCTGTGAGCACTGATGAAGGATCAGAGGATGACAAACACAGAAGAGCTACTGTGACTGACTTGACATCCACAAGATGGCACAATATGGTAGATAAGTCTTAGAGTGCACAGTGAGTGAACACAGTGTTTAAAAACTCCAGCAGCACTGCTGTGTCTGATACAATCTTACCAGCACAACACACTAATGTGTAGAGAAACAGATGATCATCAAAACTGAAAACCACCTGTGGGCTCAACAGACCAGATTTTGTGATGATCATCCTTCTGTTTTTTAGTCTCTAAATTGTTGCAAGACCATGAGCAGGGTGCTAGTCAAATTACATTTACAATTAGTGTTCACAAACCTAGGTAGCTAGTGAACATTATGTCCTCTCATTTTGGTCACCTTGGCTTGTGTACTGACACACTACTCAGAACCATAAACCTAATCACTAGAGAAAAGCTGACTGATTGCAAGAATTTGAGCAATATTTCTGATAAAATGTTGGACCAGTACATAAAATGAAGAAAAATAAAAAGACAGTATGAACCCGAGTAATTTTCAGGTTTTTTTTTTTTGTGTTATTTTTGTCCCATTCTTCCTGCAATAGTACGGATTGTCGTATTTTGCATTTCCACACAAATTTTCCACACATTCTCAAATGGCGACAGGTCAGGACTGCAGGCAGGCCAGTCTAGTACTCGTACCCTCTTCTTCCACAGTCATGCCTTTGTAACATCTGCAGCATGTGGTTTTGCATCATCTTGTTAAAACAACACGTCCATTTTTTTCTCAATAAAAAGATCTGGAATACTGATTCTTCTGACCACTATACACATTTCCACTGTGTGATGGTCCATCCCAGAAGTCCAGAGAATTTGACAGCGCTTCTGTACATGATCAACATAAGGTTTTTTATTTTTTTGGCACAGTAAAGTGGCATTTGTGAATGTAACTCTGTATTGTAGCATTTGGCTAAGGTTTGATAAAGTAATCCCTTGCCCATATTTTTATATGACGGTTCCTGATGCGGTGCCGTCTGAGGGATACAACAACAGGTCTTCAGTTTAGCTTCGCACCCTTGCCCTTTACACAGTGAAATTCCTCCAGATTTCTTGAACAGTGTAATGATATTATGCACTGCAGACCGAGAAATATGCAAATCCCTTCCACTCTTTCCTTGAGGTACATTGTTTTTACACATTTCAGTAATTTTGTCACACATTTGTTGACAAACTGGGGATCCTCTATCCATCATTGCTCCTCAAAGACTCAACCTTTTCTGGACACTACTTTTGTACAAAATCATCAATCACCAATTGAGATGACCAATTTTTTAACCTTATTACTTATGAAATTGTCAACATCCCAATTGTTTTTTTTTTTCTTTTGGAATGTGTTGCAGGCCTGAATTGCAGAAATGGATTGAATGAATTGAAAATGATCAGGAAAAACATGAAATATCTGGGTTCATACTGTCTGCAATGACATAAATGTCACAGTAAACATAAGATGCACTGAATTTTAACGTTCAATTTTCCATATTGTCCCTACGTTTTCTGATTTGCGGTTGTACAAGCAAGGCCGCCACATGACAGATCTACAATTCTAAATACTTTCAGCCTGCTTATTCTCCCTGGAGCGGCAGCTACTCCAAGAGCAGCGAAGCAAGAAGTGATTTATGGATCAAGCTGAATCCAAGGGGTTTTGTTCTGCATCATTCATGTGAATGGGGAAAAAAAAAAATCTAACAACTGAAATACTATTCACAACAGTGGGTTTGGAGCCTTGTTCGTCTCCCTCACCCATTTCTGGTGTTTTCTTATGTCAAATATTTTAAATCTGATCAAGAAATAAAAGTGGGCATCCCTGAGTGATATAGGCATTTTCGGCATCTTGTTTTGTATTTCTAATCTTGCTTCTATTTCTCAGCACACACACACGACCCTCAGTATCTGCAGGGACTGGTTTCGGGACTTCCAGCAGATACAAAATCCATGAATGCTCAAGTCTCTTATATAAAGTGCTAATAGTATTTGCATATAATCTACGCACATCCTCCTGGATACTTCTCCTCTATATATCCTGCTTTACCATCTCTAGATTACTTATAATACATAATGTAATGTAAATAGTTAGTTATACTGTATCACACCAGGTTAACAACACTCAAAACAACATGCTGGAGAGACAGAGGCTCTGAAAATGCAGTTCAAACTTTGCTTCTTGGAATTTTCTGGATTTTTTGCGGTGAAACGAACAGTTTTACAATATTAATGTTAAGTCTTCTGCATTTGCATATCAGTGGAAAACATTTTACATTTACAGCATTTCTTTTGCATACAATGACACAATACAAATTTTCCAACGTTGGTAAAGTCACATAAGCAACAGCGCACTTTCCAGATACAAAACCTTCAGGACTTTGTTGGCCCATAGCTCAGAGCATGATTAAACAACCAAGTGCTACTGACCAGTGTCATTATTTCCAGATTACCTAAAACAGAAGCACCTGTGTAGAGATAAGCTTCAAGAAGGACAACCATCCTAAAAAGGCAAGACTGTGGTAGATGGCATTGGCTTAACCTTAAAATGCTATATCATGGCAATAATACAAAGGTAAGAAGGTGTTTATCCTGAATGAGCAAGGTCTCTCCCAAGCTGAAAGCAAACAGGTGTTTCCAGATTTGCTCTTCGCTCAGAATTGGCAACAATCACTGAGACCTGGTACACTGATCTACAGCCTTGTCCAAAGTCTTCCATAAGGGAGGCATCTATTTGGTCAGAAAAGTATTCTCCAGCAGGACAATGACCCCAAACACAGCCAAAGTCTTAAGGAACCATCTCAAGCAAAAAGAAGAAGCTTCCTCCAGCAGATGGCATGACGTCACTGAGGTGGTTTTGAGTACATGAACAGACAGAAGCAAGTGAGACAAACTGTACTAGGTTCTCCAACAGTGGCCATCTGAGTATCTTCAGAAAGTGCCAGCCCAGTGTACCTACGAAAAAAAACTGAGTTCATGTAGCTTTTTAAAAGCCAAGGGGGGGTCATCAAAAATATTAAGTAGACTGATACAAAACATGAATTCATTTGATTAAAATTAATTAAAACTTGTTTGTCAAGGTTCATCATTTTTATAATGTTTGAAAACCTAAAATGTTTCCCACTGACAGACTAATGCAGAAGAGACCACAAAATATGTAAAACAGGTGCCTAAAACATTTGCACAGTAGTGTGTATGTATGCATGCATGTTGATTTGACAAAGAATTTTATTTTGTAAGAGTGAAATATTCAGCTTTTTTATGTAATGCCATTTACACTCACTGCCCACTTTATTAGGTACACCTTGTGTCTATTCCTTACTGGTCCATCTTGTAGGTGTAAAGTCAGACACAGTATCTCATCTTTAGTTGCACCGTTTGTGTTAGTCATCCTCTAATCCTTCATCAGTGCTCACAGGATGCTGGTGGCTGAACTATTTTCAGCCCAGCACTGACAGAGGTGTTTAAAAACTCCAGCAGCACTGCTGTGTCTAATCCACTCGTACCAGAACAGCACACACTAACACACCACCACATCAGAGTCACTGCAGTGCCGAGAATGAGCCGCCACCCAAATAGTACCTGACCTTTGGGGGTCCTGACCATTAGACAACAGAGTAAAGGGGACAAAAAGTACACAGAGAAAAATATGGACTACAGTCTGTAATTTTAGAACTACAATATATAAACACAAAGTACATAACACAGGGTGGTCCATTTATATGGATACACCTAAATAAAATGGGAATGGTTGGTGATATCAACTTCCTGTTTGTGGCACATTAGTATATGGGAGAGGGGAACCTTTTCAAGATGGGTATTGACCATGGTGGCCATTTTGGATCCATTATTTCCAATGGGAAGAGGGTCATTTTTCACAAGAAAAACAATGGTGTGCTTGGTTTTAACAGAACTTTATTGTCAATGCAACCCTCTTCTCCCACTCTTGCCACACTGATAGCAACACCGCAGAAGAAATGCTCTCCCGACCTGACCCCCTTAGACTTTAATCTTTGGGGTCATCTGAAGGCAATTGTCTATGCTGTGAAGATACGAGATGTGCAGCATCTGAAACAACAGATACTGGAAGCCTGTGCTAGCATTTCTTCTGCCGTGTTGCTATCAGTGTGTCAGGAGTGGGAGAAGAGGGTTGCATTGACAATCCAACACAATGGGCAGCACTTTGAACACATTTTATAAGTGGTCATAAACTTGTAAATAACTCATGAAAGAATAAAGTTCTGTACATAATAAAGCACACCATTGTTTTTCCAGTGAAATTCTCAATAAGTTTGATGTGTTACATGACCCTCTTCCCATTGGAAATAATAAAGTTGGATACAAAATGGCCGACTTCAAAATGGCCACCATGGTCAACACCCATCTTGAAAAGTTTCCCCCCTCCCATATACTCATGTGCCACAAACAGGAAGTTGATATCACCAACCATTCCCATTTTATTTAGGTGTATCCATATAAATGGCCCACCCTGTATATTGGTAAGTGGAGGTGATATAAGGGACAATGTGGAAACAAAGAGGTATGCCTACCTAAAAGTGGCCAGTAAGTGTAGTTCCAATGAATATATTAATAATTATTACTTATTATCCCCGATATTGCCGATTTAATAAAAAAAAAAACAAAAAAAAACGCTCAAATTGTAACACTGAAACCGTTCTAAATGTACATGGCAGAGTGGAACAGTTTGTCATGCATTCTGAATGAAAAAGGAACTCACCACCTTCCCAGGTCTGGCCCACGTGCAAATAAACCCCTCCTGACAAGCAGTGACTAGGCAGTCCTCAAGAAAAATAAGTACGGTGAGCCTCTCGTGCGCTATCTTCTTGCAGACCAGCGGCTCGAGCAGCGGCACGTCCTCCATGCGCGGGCACAGAGGTGTCCCCAGCGTCTTGGCTGCATCAGCTTTGCCCGTCTTTGTGAGCAAGTGCAGTTTGTCGCTGCTTTTGCTGCTGATGTGACCCATGCTGTGGTTGCGCTTGTGCTCCTTGTCATGGTGTCGCTCCTTGCGTTCGTGCAGTGCCAACGTGGCGAACTTGCTAACGCACGAGGGCACAGCGTTGGCGTTGTCCGTCATGCCGCTCTTGCTGTTGGCATTGCCACTGGAGGCTGCAGAGTGCGGCAGGCTGTTAGAACGTGGCAACGGCGTGGGCACGGAGTTACCGGGCGTGTTGGCGCCGCTGTTGTTGCTGCTGCTGCTTCCATTGGCACTGGGGTTGTTTACACTCGTGATTACTGTTCCACTTCCACTTCCACTTCCACCTCCACCTCCACCACCTCCTCCTCCTCCTCCTCCTCCACCACTTCCCCCTCCCCCTCCCCCACCACCACCACTACCACTACCACTACCACTACCACCACCACCACTACCACTACCACTACCACCACCACTACCACTACCACTACCACCCCCACCACCACCCGACACTGGGAGACTCGTAGCGTTCATGACATTCGTGTGCGTTCTGGTTCGGGACAATGGAAGATGCGGGAACAAAATGTCCTCTGTTAAGTCCCATAGGCACAACTGAGTGTCCTGTCCCACTGATCCGAATCGATAGGTGACACTGAGCGGCCGCCCATCGGTCGAGTTTCGTTTTGACAGACGAGAGTGCGTGCTGTTAGCACGTTCACGCCCCGTGAGCGTCTGCTCCTGCAGGTCGTCGTCGCTACCGCTGAATTCGTTGGGTTCGCTCTCCTCCACACTCGTGGTATAGTGGTCAAAGGCCACCACACTTACCCACGACTTGTGGCCATGACCGCGAGCGACCACTCGCCGCTCGCCGAAAGACCAGACCGTCACCAGGTCGTCCTCGCCGCCTGCTACCACGTATCGGCCGTCTGGGCTCCAGCACACACACAGCAGGCCACCGAAGTAACTGCGCATGGTTCCGTGAAGCTCGGCGCCCATCAAAGTGGAACACTCTCAGGAAAACCGTCCTGGCTCACACACGCACGTACTTGCCGTCGGGCGAGAATGCGAACTCGTTCAGCGCGCCTTCGCCTACTGTCCACTTTAGCAGAGGATTGCGGGTTGATTTGCTCTTGCACGTGTGCACAGTGTAGTTCTCGCCCTGCTTGAGCAGCTGGTAGTGGGGTGCCGCCGTGCCGCACGCATGCTCCACGTTGTACAGGTACATGCTCCCACTGGAATGGGCTACGAGGAAGAGACTCTCAGAGCCGGGCACCCATTTCACACACGTCACTCTAGATTTGTCTATCAGTCTCTGAGAAAGTAGTTCAGGCCAGTGTGATTAGGGTGTAACAGTGGGTGATGGAGGAACATAAAAAAAAGAGAAAATATATCTCGGTTAGGTTAGCAGTGATTCTCAGTCATTAGAGTTTTTCACACAACACAGCACTACATGTGCCAACAACATTATTTCTGGTAAACATTGTCCAAAATACAGTACTTGTGCAAAAGTCTTAGGCCACCATTAGATTTGTTGTTTTAGCGATGGTATAATGACTATATACAACATATTATCACTGACAGGACCCAAAATCTCAAACTTGGATTTGTCACTCCGTAATACTCTTTTCCACTGATCTTCATTCCAATCGTTCTGAGCTTTAACATACAGTCGTATGAAAAAGTTTGGGCACCCCTGATAATTTTCATGATTTTTCTTTATAAATCATTGGTTGTCCAGCTCAGCAATTTCAGGTAAATATATCATATAGCAGATGAACACCGTGATATTTGAGAAGTGAAATTAAGTTTATAGGTTTTACAGAAAGTGTTGCAGTAATTATTCAAACAAAATTTAGGCAGGTGCATAAATTTGGGCACCCTTTAGTCATTTTGAATACCTTTAAGCACTAATTATTGGAAAACACAAAATTTTGTTTGTGTAAGCTCATTGACCCTTGATCGACATAACAAAGTGAATCCAGCTATGAGAAAGTGTTAAGTGGCCAATTGGAAGTTTTTCTCCTCTTTTTATCTTCTCTGAAAAGTGGCAAAATTGGAGCCTCAAAACAACTCTCAAATGGCCTGAAAACAAAGGTTATTCAACATCATGGTTCAGGGGAAGGATACAAAAAGCTATCTCAGAGATTTCAGCTGTCAGTTTCCACTGTGAGGAACAGTGAGGCAATGGAAGACCACAGGCACAGTTCTAGTTAAGGAACTCCCGAAGTGGCAGACCAAGAAAAATCTCAGATAGGCAGATGCAAAGGATGGTGAGAACAGTCATAGTCAAGCCACAGACCAGGTCCAAACACCTACAACCTCATCTTGCTGCAGATGGTGTCACTGTGCATCGTTCAACTATTCAGAGCAGTTTGCACAAGGAGAGGCTGTATGGGAGAGTAATGCAGAAGAAGCCTTTTCTGCAGACACGCCACAAACAGAGTCACTTGAGGTGTGCTACAGCACATTTGGACAATCCAGCTTCATTTTGGAATAAAGTGCAGTGTACTGATGAAACTAAAATGGAGTTATTTGGACATAACAATAAGCGATATGCATGGTGGAAAAAGAACACAGCATTCCCAAGACAAACACTTGCTACCCACAGTAAAATTTGGTGGTGGTTCCATCATGCTGTGGGGCTGTGTGGCCAGTGCAGGTACAGGCAATCTTGAGGGTCGCATGGATTCCAGTTAATATCAGCAGACTCTTGAGAACAATGTTCAAGAATCAGTGACAAAGTTGAACTTGCACCGAGGCCAACGACCCCAAACCCTGCTCAAAATCTACCAAGGCATTCATGCAGAGGAACCAGTACAACGTTCTGGAATGGCCATCTCAGTCCCCAGACATGAATATTACTGAAAATCTGTGTTGTGATTTAAAGTGGGCTGTCCATGCTCGGAAACCATCAAACCTGACTGAACTGGAGATGTTTTCTATAGAAGAATGGTCCAAAGCACCTTCAACCAGAACCCAGACTGAAAGCTGTAGGAAGCGTTTAGAGGCTGTTATTTCTACAAAAGGTGGATCTACTAGATATTGATGGAATTTTTCTGTTGGGGTGCCCAAATTTATGCACCTGCCTAATTTTGTTTGAATAATTACTGCACACTTTCTGTAAATCCTATAAACTTCATTTCACTTCTCAAATATCACTGTGTTCATCTGCTATATGATATATTTAACTCAAGTTGCTGATCTGAACAACCAATGATTTATAAACTAAAATCATGAAAATTATCAGGGGTGCCCAAACTTTTTCATACGACTGTATCTTAGCCTTTTCACCCTGTTCCCCTAATCAAAGAAATGGTTTCTTGGCTGCTGCTACTCTTCCAAAAAAGACTATTCAGACTGTAGAAGGGTTGACTGAACCTAAATAGAAACATATGAAGCTGTCATATGTATCTATTGCTCAAGTGTAAGGGGAGGTCACACTAAATGCTTGCCACTGTTTTTCAGATTGTTTGACTTTTTAATACTGCATACAAATTTCCTCCATTTTCTGCTTGTATTCTAATAAAGAGACTGAGGAAAAAATTATATACATTTACAGCATTTAGCAGACGCCCTTATCCAGAGCGACTTACAATTGATACAATCTTACAATCCAAGCAATTGTGGGTTAAGGCCCTTGCTCAAGGACCCAACAGTGGTGGCTTGGCAGAGGTGGGATTTGAACCCTGGACCTTCTGGTCCATAGTCTAGTGCCTTAACCATTAGGCTACCACAGTCCATATATATGGTCATTATTCCATTGCTAAAATAATGGTATATCTAATCTAAGGGTGCCCTGAGATTTGCACAGTAATAACATTTGGAATAACGTTTTAAATTAATTTAAGACAATTATTAAGTCATTAAAATCACAGAAGTAGACCAACAAATCCTAAACGCTGCCAATTGAATACTTAATCCATAACCGATCTTTTTCCTTACATGGTCATTTTATGCATCTTGGGTTTTATCTTAATTATCCACATAATGTATGCAGATTCACCCAAAACGCATTTAAAACTTTTCAATCTCATCGGCCAAGTCACTTTTGAAGGTGGTTGGAGGTGAATTTGACAGGCGACAAATGAGAGTAAAATACATTACGACCTGCACTGGCAACCAAAATCCCTTCCAGCACATTACATCACAGAACACACGGGACATGAATGCCAGGGTGGGTGTCTACGGGGTTATCAAACAGGCCATCCCAAATCACATTCACTGCTGCCAAGATATTTCCATGAAACTGAAAACAAGGTGTAACACACTGCTGGTGGAGCACTACAAGCGGTTGTAGTTGTCCTGTAGTTTAGATTGTAATCTACAAGAATACATGCATGTGATAAAATCTCATCAGCGTACAGTCCAGATATCGGACATATGAAATGTCCAAGTGTAAACACGGCCTTTAGGGATGTACCAATCTTATCCACAGCATCGGTATCCAGTAGCTCCCGGCCCAGAACGTGACAACCATGGGAGCCAATCTGTCACATGAAAGTAGTGATGGCCAGATTGAACCTGGTGTGTCACATTTGAAGCAAAAGTGACTTGGAATATCAAAGCTTTTGATACCCACCTCTACACAGACTAGAAAATAATTAACACCTGAGACATTTTATGTTAATAATTTTAACTATAATTACATGTATGTATTACTTGAATCCGTTTATGAGGATCTAGTAAAGTTAGCACAAGTGTAACAAAGTTTTCATATTTGATTTAAGACGATAGCTTAAGCTCACACACACACACGTGGACAAAATTGTTGGTACCCCTCAGTTAATGAAAGAAAAACCCACCATGGTAACAGAAATAACTTTAATCTGACAAAACTAATAATAACTACAAAGTCTATGAAAATGAACAAATGAAAGTCAGACATTGCTTTTCAACCAGAATTATTTAAAAAAATAAACTCATGAAACAGGCCTGGACAGAAATGATGGTACCCCTGCAAAATGTGACCAAAGGGACATGTTAAATCAAGATGTGTTCACTAATTAGCATCATAGGTGGCTACAATCTTGTAATCAGTCAGTGGGCCTATATGTAGGGCTTCAGGTGTCACTGTTTGGTGACAGGGTGTGTACCACACTCACCATGGACCAGAGGAAGCAAAGGAAAGAGTCGTCTCAGGACATTAGAAAGAAAATGACAGACAAGCATGTTAAAGGTAAAGGTTATAAGACCATCTCCAAGCAGCTTGATGTTCCTGTGACTACAGTTGCATATATTATTCAGAAATTTCAGACCCATGGGACTGTAGCCAACCTCCCTGGACGAGGACGCAGGAGGAAAGCTGATGACAAATCAGAGACGGATAATACGAATGGTAACAAAAGAGCCAAGAAAAACTAGGTGAACTTCAAGCTCAAGGAACATCAGTGTCAGATCGCACCATCCGTCGATGTTTGAGCCAAAGTGGACTTAATGGGAGACGACCAAGGAGGACACCATTGTTGAAAACCAAACATAAAAAAGCCAGACTGGAATTTGCCAAACTACATGTTGATAAGCCACAAAGCTTCTGGGAGAATGTCCTATGGACGGATGAGACAAAAATGGAACTTTTGGCAAGGGTCTTCAGCTCTATGTTCACAGACGGAAACATGAAGCACATCAAGAAAAGAACACTGTCCCTACTGTGGAACATGGAGGAGGCTCTGGTATGTTCTGGGGCTGCTTTGCTGCATCTGGCACAGGGTACAGTGAAGTCTCAAGACTATCAAGGAATTCTAGAGAGAAATGTGCTGCCCAGTGTCAGAAAGCTTGGTCTCAGTCGCAGGTCATGGGCCTTCCAACAGGATAATGACCCAAAACACACATCTAAAAACACCCAAGAATGGCTCAGAGGAAAACACTGGACTATTCTGAAGTGGCCTCCTATGAGCCCTGACCTAAATCCTACTGAGCATCTTTGGAAGGAGCTGAAACATGTCGTCTGGAAAGAGCACCCTTCAAACCTGAGACAACTGGAGCAGTTTGGTCATGAGGAGTGGGCCAAAATATCTGCTGAGAGGTGCAGAAGTCTCACTGACAGATACAGGAATCGTTTGATTGCAGGGATTGCCTCAAAAGGTTGTGCAACAAAATACTAAGTTAAGGGTGCCATCATTTCTGTCCAGGCCTGTTTCATGAGTTTATTTTTTTAAATAATTCTGGTTGAAAAGCAATGTCTGACTTTCATTTGTTCATTTTCATAGACTTTGTATTTATTATTACTTTTGTCAGATTAAAGTTACTTCTGTTACCATTGTGGGTTATTCTTTCATTAACTGAGGGGTACCAACAATTTTGTCCTCGTGTGTATTACTTCACCGGTCAAAAATTTTAGAACACCGCAATTTTTCAAGGTTTTATTGATATTTACACAGTTTACCGTCTCATTGAACTTTGAAATTAAAGCACAGAACAAAAATACTTAGGATAAAACTGAATCATGGAATAATTGTTTGACAAAACTGAATCTAGAGTTTTGACTCGTCAAAGTAGCCACCTTTCGCAGATGTAACAGTTGAACACAATCGATTCATTCTTTCTACAATGGAATTCAAATATTGTTCAGAAAGCTTTTTCCACACACAAACGTGCAGCACTTGTAGATTGCTTTGCTTTCACCCTTCCGTCCAGTTCATCCCAAACAAACTCAATCGGGTTTAAGTCTGGAGACTGTGCAGGCCATTCCATTCTTTGAAGTTTACCACCTTGTTCTTGTCTTCTGAGGTATTCCTGACATGACCTAGAAGTATGTTTTGGGTCATTGCCTTGCTGTAATCTGAACCCCTGACCAACTAGGCATAGATCAGAGGGTATTGCATGGAGCTTCAAAATGCTGGGGAAGCCCTTTTTGTTCAGTGAAAATCAACTCTGGATCCAGCAAATGAGCCCCAGACCATCACATGTCCTCCTCCATGTTTGGTAGTTGGTGTCGCACACTGAAGAACCATCCTTTCACTGACTGGATGATGTACAAAAACTCTGCGTGATGCACCAAATATTTCACTTTGAGTAATCAGTCCATAAGACCTTCCAGTCTTCAGTAGTCCTGGAGGTGTTGCATGGCCCAGGCAAGCCTCTTTATTTTGCACTCTTAGCAATGGTTTTCTTACTGCTACTTGACCTCTCAAACTTGACCTCTCAAAAAAGTTGAAATGGAACCTTACTTATATCGACCCGCATTAAGCTCTGCTTGAAGTTGAAGCCACCGATCAATCTGTTGACCCTCAAAAACTTGTCTTCTGATTTAGTTGTAGCTTTTGTTCTGCCAGACCTCTTCCTGTCAGAGTTTCCAAGCGCATTTTGATGGTAAAGAACACTGTACTCACTTGGCTTTCTTTGCAATTTCTCTGTAGGAAAGACCTACACTTCTAAGAGTTTTAATTCTCTGTCTGTCTTCTTTTGTTAATTGCCCTTTTCTTGCCATTATAATAACAATTTGGAATGTCCTGCGGGGCAATGCTGTCCAAATAAAGCCCTATAGGTTGTTGTAATACAGTCTGTTCCAACTCTACTTATATAGAATCATAGGGTTTGTAAGTAATCAACAAAAGTTGGAACACCTGTAGAAAGTTTCCCTCAACTTTCAAAGCTTAATTGGCTTCCAGTACTACAGTACAGCTGTCCATTGTTAAACAATGACATGTTCCCTGAAGTAAGCCTTTGGCTGTAGAAACAGACGTGTACCAAAACTTTTGACCAGTAGTGTAGACTCCACGTTTTTCTATATACCGTCCACATATTTTGTTATCATTACTATTATTAGTTCAAGACTAAACCAAAGTATTAGACTGATATTGGTATCGGCAGATAGTTAAAGCTGCATTGTCAGTAGGGTGGAGGAAGAAATCGACTCTTAGATGCAATGCAAAGCGGACGATTCTGAATCAATTCACAAATATCAAAAACCTAGTTTCTAAACTTTACTTGACAACGTACTGATTACTGAACGCAAAAGGCAGAACTCTGAAGTGCAGCACCCAGGCAGTCTGGGTAAGCGTCACACTGGATTCATGTAAACCACTTTGGAAACACGACAAACATTGTGTTTCCTAAACACTGAATTTCCTAAATTTATGCAAGCTGGCAAAAATGTTTTGAAATACAAATATTAAGCATGTTTTATTGGACTGGATTTGACAGTTTGCAAACCAGTTTAAACATCATACGGATTATCCATGTGAACATTCCAATTATTTCAAAGCCATTAGGCACTTCCCTATGGCCAGTGTCAGTAACAGATCAGGGTCAGCTGACAGAGCTCTGATATTGGGGGTAGCTGCATCTCCATCATTCATAAACATGACAAGTGATATGGCAGTTGGTCACATGCACTTACTTCTTCATTGAAGAGCTTACTCGTCTCTTTCTTGATGGGGTCAATAAGCTGCACCTGTCCAGCCGAAAAGCCCACAAGGAGCGACACGCTCTCGGCTGTGGCAGTGAGGTGGTTAAAGTCATGGCAGGTGGGTTGTGTTCCCTTGTATATCCTCTTGTCTATTGGTTTACTTAGATCAGCAGCCTGTGACACATGAAGACAGAAATGTGATGCTTTTTAAAAAAGTTATTATGGTACATCAAAAATCACTGTCCACCCCTGTCCAAGGAGGCAAGGGAACATGGCTTAAGGTTAAAAACAAGAAATAGTCAAAGCTTCTTTTCTCAGACAAACAAATTAAAGGGAGGACAGTTTAAATCCCTCAATGAAAACCTAACAAGATAAAATGAATGACACTTCAAGCCATGACAAATAAATTAGGAATTTCACTGAAAAACCGCTTGTCAACATGATGCCCTCTGGTGTTCAAAAAATGCTACTGCATTAGCTGGCACGATAAACAAGAACATACATAACGATGCATTGTCCTTCTAAATGATGCACATCATTCCATTTTTGCATCGCGATACTTTGTGTCACGAGGCATCGTTACAGCCCCTAATGTTCACTAACCACTCATCTGCTGAAGGAAATTAAATTTGGGCCAAAGGCAAGCTAAGAGTGAAAGTGTTAAAATGTAAATAAAGCGGGTGAATTGGTAACAGACGGGTACAAAAAGGACATCCACAAAAGGCTCAAATGCCTACAAGCAAGGATTGAGTCAAGGCTCATCACTATGCAAAAAAAAAACTGTGACTAATCAGTTGCTCCAGAATACTTCAAAAAATCACAAGTTTAAGCTCTACTACTGGCACAAATCAGAAGCCACATATGACCAACATCCAGAAAGGCAAGTGGTTCAAGCTCATGTGAGATGGACTGGCACAAGGCAGAAATGTGATCCAACAGGCCACCTTTCAGGCTGTTTGGAGAAACAATGGATACCATGGATATGTTAGTACAAAAGAAAGTGAGTGTGTTTACATGCACTTAATAATCTGATCATAATCTGATTTCTGCAGTTATCCGATTATCCAAGCAGTCATGTAAACAGCATCCTCTGACTTATTTAATCATCTAATGTCCAGAAATCAGATTAAGAAATCACAAAGAGAGATGGATTTCTCTTACTCCCTTACTAGGTTGCCGTTCTAGGTCTGTGCATGCAAGCAAACGTCAATAAAAATGTGGATCTGTACCAAAAGTGGCCAGCAGAATCAAACACGGTTGCCAGAACTTTGCTTCTTTAGGGCTTGTGTCCATAGACTGGCTTGCTCGTTTGTCTAGCGAGATCTTGCAACCCTTAATTTAATTTTTTTTTATCATTTAACATTGCATCAGGTTTAACAGCGATTCAAGACATGTACGAGGCTACATCAATACTAGTCAAACACATTCATACTGAGCCAAGTTAGGGCAAACAATTATCCTAACGCATGTCTTTGTCTTTGAAATGTGTGAGGAAACCAAAGCACTCCGTTCACAATACAACTTACTTCACAATACACACACGATAAAATGTTTAGAATTCTCCCCGGTCGTACCTCATTAAATAAGACCTTGCTGTTTCCTGCTGAAAAATACCATGGTGTCTTTAAGGTAGGGCATTCTATGAATATACGGTGTATGTTTGATTGTCAGGGTTGCATTACATCCACGGCAAGCTGCTGCTACGAGTAGCTGTTTAGGAGTTAGTCGGGAATTACCAGTACGGTATCTTGTCATTTGTCATTTATGTCATTTAGCAGACACCCTTATCCAGAGTGACTTACAATTGATACAATCGTACAATCCAAGCAATTGTGGGCAGCTTGGCAGAGGTGGGATTTGAACCCTGGACCTTCTGGTCCATAGACCAGAACCTTAACCGCTAGGCCACTAACCTTCTAACCTCATCTCGCCAACTACCTGTGATGGTAGGACGAATTTCCTTCCATGCATTTTACCTTGAAAAGCCACCAACCTCGCCAAGCTTAAAATGTGACAAATGTATTGCCAGTAATGAAATCCTAACCCATTAAACTGCCATTTTTCAGACTGTTGGTAGGTGGCACTTTAATACTACAGGGTGGGCCATTTATATGGATACAGCTAAAAAAAATGGGAATGGTTGGTGATATCAACTTCCTGTTAGTGGCACATTAGTATATGGGAGGGGGGAAAGTTTTCAAGATGGGTGTTGACCATGGCGGCCATTTTAAAGTCGGCCATTTTGGATCCAACTTTATTATTTCCAATGGGAAGAGGGTCATGTAACATATCAAACTTATTGAGAATTTCACAAGAAAAACAATGGTGCCTCCCTGTCTTGGTGAATATGTGTTCGCCTTCTGTCATCCAATGCTCCCAGGCAGCTCGCTAGGGCTGCAACAACGAATCAATAAAATCGATAATAATCGATTATTAAAAGTGTCGATAACGAATTTCATTATCGATTCGTTGTGTCGCATGATTTATGTGTCCCCCACCTTATCATATCCGCTTACGTTACTTGCGGCACTTTGTCAACACTGGAAAAAAAACCACGAGCGATTGAACGGAGCGAGGCGGAGCCGGCGCGAACGCGGAATTTTCAAAATAAGTTAGCGTTAAGAATTAAATAAATTCTACAAATGAAACATGACCGACGCAAAGAAGAAGGTTCAGCTTAAGACCTCAAAAGTGATCTGACCTGGCACGGGAGCACCCCGGTGCTGATACAGCCCTTGAAACGTAAACATGTTGCAGTCACCGATGAGGATGAAGGGAGCTCAACAACAGCGTAAGTCACCACAATATCCCGAGTTTGTTCCGTTTTGAAGTGAGGAAACGTAACGGTGCACTCACACTATGCGAACGGGCAACAGCACGGTTGATGCTGGTTTTTGCTTGTTAGCTGGATAATGACATTTATGGAGTTAAGAGGCAGATATCCTATATTGGCAAAGTTTCTAAAGAAAGAGCATGAATGAGTTTGTATGTAGTGTTTGCATCAGAGATGCACTTATTTATCTTTATTGTTTAATTTGTTATTTTAATTTATTAATAAATGCAATTTATTATTATTCATTTATTGTAAGCACTTATTTGCTCTGTTATTTGTTATATTTCTGAATAAAGACATGGAAAGGTTTTTTTTTAAACCCGATTCATCGATTAATCGAAAAAATAATCGACCGATTATTATTATTATTATTAAAATAATTCTTAGTTGCAGCCCTACAACTCACAATTTAACTTTAAACGACCTGTTGACACCAATATCTAGCGGCTGGAGTTCTTTGGTTAGTCCACCCGGAATGACGGCAAGCTCCGAATTAGTTTTTTTCACTTGGGCTTTGACAGTATCGGTCAGATGGGCACGCATGGAGTCACAGATCAATAGGGACGAAGATTTGTGGAAAATATACATTAGGCGCACCACATTTCAAGGCGCACTGTCGATTTTTGAGAAAATTAAAGGATTTTAAGTGAGCCTTATAGTCCAAAAAATACAGTATTTGGTGTTTTTGGACCCGAAAGAGCAGCAAGCGAGGCCCAGGCAGAGCACTTTTCATTTTAGGCTCTCTGACTTCTTTCTCCAGCTACTAAGCAAACTATTCAGTCAGATCGGCATTTGTTGTGAAAGAAACACAGTTACAATTTCAAGCACTTTGCAAACCCGGGAAATACAGCATTAAAATTCAAGCCATTTCAAGGATTTAATGCACCCTGCTAGCCAAGCAAAAACCACCACTTCACTTTCACTGAGCATTACAAGCTTATAAAACCTGTAAAGATGAGCTCGTGTGTGGGGAAATCCAGCCTAGGCTTCTCATCTGCTACAATCTAGAAAAAAGACTTAAATGCTACAAACAATAAAACATCAGAGTGACATACCTATAAGACTACCAGATTCACAAGATAAACCAAAGACAGATAATCTATGGGAAGAAGATTACGATTACATCTGCAAGGGTTGCTCTCTATAAAGCAAACAATGAAACAGCAGAAATAATTAAACTAATGCAGGAGACACTCATCTCCGTTCATCAACACTGTCCAGTTAACAGGAGAAAAAGAAAACTGGTGTGTTAAATACCAAAATGGGAGCCAGACAGGGCTTGAGCTAAGACAAGAAAAGCATCTAAGCTTTACCACATCATGTGAGCTACACAGCTAAAATGTAAATAAGAATGTCTGATTGTTAAAATATTCATAAGATATCTATGAATAAAATACATAGGCTTGTGCTTATTGCTTTATACAGTGAAATCTATAAGTAATAGCAAAAACAATTCATCCTTTTCATGAACAACTTCCAACGCTGTTAGGCGACCCAATTAATCGATATATCAATACTACTCTGCTTACACGTTGTGCCACACGGCAGGCAAAGTGGCCCAAATCTTTTCAGGCTGTTCATCGGTTTAAATGTGACCCTATAAGACATAACAGTTTTTCACGCTCGGACACTGACACGCATGCACAAAGGAGCAACGCCTTCATGTGACCCAACCGGCCAGATACGGCTGGGCAATTAATAGAAACCCGCTATTCAGAACCATCAAATCGACGTAATTTCTAATTCTGTTAATACTTTAAAAAAATATTATCACACAGTTATGGGGAAAACCTTGTGTCAGTGAACTGAGGCAAAAAACCAAAACAAATCCCAAATCATGAATCATAAATCAAGGTAAAATGTTCAATTAATCGTTATGTTCCTTTGAGGTCATATCGCCCAGCAGTACGTCCCAGTCAGTTACCCAATCAGAATCACTTCTGTAATGGTTCATGTTTGGCTGCAAGTTTAATTGGGCCATGGCCACTTCATTTCTTTAAGCTTCGCTTAAGTTTTTTATATTTCCTTGGACACTGCAGCCACAATCCTCCTGTGCTCACGTTCAACCATTTCTTCAGAAATGTCCTCAAACACAGAGCAGTTATGATACACATCTCCTATTTTCATTTGCCACAAGACATCATCCCACATAGTTTATGGGATCACACCACCACTGAAAACCTCCTTCCCTGCTGTAGTCCATTTCCCCTTCTCCTGAGCGTCAGATGAATGTTCCAGTTGGAATACAGAAAAGTCAAATGAAATTCTGATCGGTTTGCTGTTCATGCTGAGTTACATTGCCCTTTGCCACGTATTACATTTCAATACTGCATATGAAAATGGCCAAAACGGAACTGAAAATGCCAGATTCACAGCTTTTTTTCCTTCACATGGCCCCAAAGATAACAGCTCTGTCACAATATGACAAAAAAAGAACAGACGAGCCTACTTTCTAACCCTGCTCTCTGAACGCAGCCTTTGTGACATGCATTATGCTCTGTATTAACCTGTTCTGATTCTGTGCTTTTTTCAAAAATCTCGTCCTTGCACTGTGTACACTAGAGACGCGCCTTTCAGGAACTCAAATCTAGTCCACAAGTCTGCTTCGCTTGGCCTGGGCTGTTGTCCAAGTCGGCGTTGTTACTAAGCCAGGTCAACAAAATATTTATCATAAATGTTAAACAGCACAGATATAACCAAATTATTTGCCAATCATGTTAAAAGGTCATCCTCACGGACACCGATTATCAATCTCTAACATCTGGATAGAATTGTTAGCTAACCAAGATGTTTAGCTCTTAGTTATCACTGACAACATGGATGTGGAAGCTATTTATGAAGACATTTAACTGGAAAATACAATCACAAACAGTCAAGTCAGTTCAGGTTTCCACTCATAGGTACCGTAGTATTTTTCGGACCATAAGGCACACTTAAAATCCTTTAACTTTCTCAAAAATCGACAGTGCGCCTTTAAAATGCGGATTGCGCCCTAATGTATGAATTAATTCTGGTTGTGCTTTCCTGACCTAGAACCGATGTGTAGATGGTACACGGCGCTCATAAATCTGTCAAAAATGTTTTATGAAGCACGGCCTTTGGTAGTTCACGAAGGCTTACGGCCACCGTAGTGCGCAGCATCGCGGAGTAATACGGTATGTGCTTCAGCATTAGGGTATGTGCATTCATTCATTCATTCATTTTCGAAGCGGATTTCAAACTCAGCGACCTTTAGGTACGCAGTACAACACGGACATAGAGCAGCTGCGAGAGAATTCTACATTAACGAATCAATGGTACGGAAGTGGAGGAAGCAAGAAGACGCCCTGAGCCAGGTAAAGACCAAACTGAGCTTCCGACGGAACTTAAGAGTTTTGTTTCATTTCATGCGCCTTATAACCCGGTGTGCTTTATGTATGAACATAGACCCGTTAGCAGTCGATCATTGATATCGCGCCTTATAACCCGGTGCGCTTTATAGCCCGGAAAATACGATACTAGTTTAAGTGGCTGTTTGAGGTGCAGATTAATATCCTGTAAAATGGGTCATACCAAAGTGAAACGTTTAAACCAATCGCTGTTGATGCAGAGCCTGTCACTGCCACCTGAGGTCTATGTTCCATAATGTGGACTCTGCGTATTTTGCTTCAAATATACCTGCTATTGCTCGTACTGTGTGCGACAGACAGTCTTTTTCTTGCAGAATGAGTAATTAGAGAATTAAACCAATATCTGAACATGGCACAGTTAAGCTAATGAGACAAACGCCAGCCTCTGCAGCAGACATCAAACTAATGCCACATGGTATCTCTTTCATTAATACATGTTTATAGAAGTGGGCCCACACCAGTACCAGTCCTGATGCATAGAAATGCAAGCGCTTTAGGAACAAACTACACCAATATGATAATATTTAATATTATATTTGTCATTTCAATCTACCTATAAAGCTTACTAACAATTATCCCATTTTTTAAAGCACAGCTTCCAAGCTACCCAGCTATGTCCCTTAATTTGTAAATGAAGTCTGTTTACAACCTATTACAATTAAGCTGTTTAAATGTATTTCCCGGTTGACTGGGCCCATTGATGTGGCAGACATTATCCTAGGGGAGACCAAGCTGGCTCAACAAAATATCACATCATAATGTTCTTTTAGGCTGTATCACAATCCACAGGATTCATCAATTCGTTTGCAATTTGGTTTTAAAGAATAATTCGCAAATGAGTTAGAACAGACAGGACTTCACTTATTTAAAAAGATTGTACTTGTGTAAGTGCAACAAACTAATAAAGAATATTTGCAAAGTACTATTTTGAACCATAGATAAGCAGTGCTGGGAGGTATGACCAAACATATGCAGCACTTCTATTTTAAAGATTCTGGCAGTTTCACGGTATATCACATTTTGTTTTTCCTCCCATGACTGGGCTTTTAAATAGATTTATGGTTTACTCTAATGCCAGCAGTACATAGAACATAAAAAAAATGCATCATGTATATAATGAAGACTTTGACTTTTACTATAGTGTTTACTTCATCCCACAGAATTACACAACATATGATGGAATGCCACCAACATAACAACAGCGGCTCGACAAACTTTGTAATATATAGCCTTTTGGTCCGAGAAAAAACTAGTAACTGCAGACATCGCTCCTTTCTTGGACACAAGTTCTTCTTTTGCATCTCCAGTCTCACTTTCTTTATCCTCCATCTGTTTTCCCTTCTTCTATCTGCCAGCTGTTAACTACCTGGCTAGCTTATGGAGATGTACCCAGTATGCCATTCAGCGATTCCTGTCTACACAGAGCTCTGTAGCCCAAACTATATTACATAATTTGCTGCCTATTTACATTTACTGCATTTAGCCCTTATTTATAGACGCCCAGAGCGACTTACAATTGGTACAGTCTTACAATCCAAGCAATTGTGGGTTAAGGGTCTGCTCAAGGACCCAACAGTGGATGCTTGGCAGATGTGGGATTTGAACCCTGGACCTTCTGGTCCATAGTCCAGTACCTTACCCACTAGGCTACCACAGTCCCAGCATTAGAGCTGTTGTTTCGCCTAGGCTAAAGTATGGCGGTATATGAAAAATTCATACCATGTGGGAAATTAATACCAATATCCTGCTCGGCACTAAACGCAAGTTTACTGGAACTCCTAAAAATAAAATGTACCTGAATCACGGTCCTATTAATATTTCATATTTGTTGATTTTTTTATTTATCTGACTGTTCTGAATGTCTTAAACTGCCCTCTGTGACTTTCTCCATCACTGGTGAAAAAGTGAAAGTCTTTCATGAACATGGTGAAGATTAGAGAACAGATAAATGGAATAAGACAAATGTTTGTTGACATTTATAAAAAAGGCAACAGCTATACAAAAGCTACACACCTCAAAATAAGAATACCCACTGTTAGGGAAATAAGATGTTTAAAACAACTGTAGCTGTCATAAAGGTGTAATGAAGACGCATGGGCATGTATTTTTTTATTTTATCTGCAAGCAAAGTGATTAGAGAGAAAAACCTCTAAAAGGTCTCAGATTTGCAAGTCTGAAATCCATACTCAGACGTCTCCTTCATGGACGATAATGCACAATCTTACAATCCAAGCAATTGTGGGTTAAGGGCCTTGCTCAAGGACCCAACAGTGGCAGCTTGGCAGAGGTAGGATTTGAACCCTGGATCTTCTGGTCCAGAGTCCAGTGCCTTAACCGCTAGGCTACCACAATCCCACTATAACTGATATTATTACAGAAGAAATTAATTTTATGAAGCTTCCCGTGTGATTGTTACTGGACATTTTGCCGGTTTCAATCACCAGCATACAGCCATCACTCACCATCCCAAGCTCTTACAACAGCTATTAACAAAACAACTACATAGCAAGCAGCCGAAACCATACAGGGGACCATTTTTGAATGCCAGCTTATAAAAAGGGCACAACTATTTACAGCATTAAACACACATAATGCAAACGGATCTCAAAATGACGGGGCTATTGAGCTGCACATTGAGCGTGTAGTTAATTAGTTGGTGATATTGTTAAGCACCATTATTTCCTCCAAGTGGGCCCCACGTCCCAAATCCAAGAGTGCATTGTGGTTCGGCTGCCTTGTTTTTTATGGATATTATTTGATATTTGCTATTGGTGGGGTGTGTGTAGGTATCAAAAAGCTCATAAGTGAGGTGTTTTTGGGACTTTAAGTTTACCTCGAATGTGTAACTGGATAAATCTGAGGACCTGTCCCAGTGCTCTTAAATCAAGTGTATATGATTCTCGGCCTGTGAGCTGAGTGAAAGGTTTTTTCCTCATAACGCTAGTTTCTCTGCGCATTGGAGTGCTTGAAGGAAAGACTTATAAGCGCCACTTCATCTGACCACCCAAACACTTTCTCTCCTATTTGCAGAGACGCCCAACACCTCTGTTCTTTGAGTAATACACAAATACAGGTTTACGAAACGTCGCGAGGAAAGGAAATGAGTGCGCTGGATAATAATTTGCCTGATATCATCATGGAATTATTGTGATATCTTTTATCGGCCCACGGCTAGTTACAAGGAAGACTTTTCTTTCACCTAACCACAAATGTAAGCGTTTTTAAAAAAGGCTCACGGTACCAAGGGTGCAAAAACTCTGGAGCTGGATGTATACAGCAGACTGTAAGTATTCTGTTCATTGCCATTTTATTCTGGAACAAGCTGTGCACACAGAGTGGCTGCACACCCACAAGCAACAGCAGCAGCAGCAGCAGCTCACTACAGACCTGCCAGAGGCAGAACCTGTACAGAATCACAGACCTGCCCCATGTTAGTGCGGGGTCATAACCACTAGGCCGCATTAACCAACACATTCACACCCATCATGCTTATTACGTGAATATTAAAGACAATGAATGGAGGAAGCTCCGAGTACAGGTATGCACCGTTTAACGTCCAGCCGACCAATGTCTGAAGCCTTAACAATTACAATAGGAAATAAGTCCATCTTAAATCGATTTCTTTCATGTCTGAATGACAGAAAAATGGTATGAGCAAACGCTTGCAACACCTGCTGACTGAAAACAGAATGACTTTCTTGAGATGCAGAAAACAACAACGTTCCTACTTTCATTTTCTTATAATAATAATAATAATAATAATTTCCACTTATATAGCGCCTTTCAAGATACCCAAGGACGCTTTACACATGGATACAAAGGATGGATTCTTAAGTACAAACATGAATTACTGTACAGCACAGTACTAAATGTTGTCATATTGTATTTTAATTACTATTATTGCTTAAAATGATAACACTACGTGCAAAGTATCTAAACCTCTATGTGACTACAGCAACGTCCGGTGCTAGTCCATTTCAGCCAACGTCCTGTTTCACAGAAAGTAATCTGGTTAAATGCAGCATACCTGTATAATAACATCTAAGCACCAACACGTTCCTTCTGTAAAATCAGCAGCTCTTTATTTTACCCAAAGACAGTCCAAATAAACAGCAGACAACAATGAGTCTGTGTTCAGAATGATTCGTCTTTTTTTTTTATTTTACTCACATTCTTAGTGTTTATAAGATGATGGTTATGGGAAAGAAAATTGTGGGTAAGCGCTGGTACAAGTTATTAACTTCACAAGAGGCTCGCGGTGTAGTTTTGTTTTTTTTGTCCAGAATCACTTACTTTTTCACAACTTAATCCAACACAGGGTTGCGTGGATGGGAGGCCTAAACGGCAGCACAGAGCACAATGTGGGATCAACACCCCGGTCAGGGTGTGAAGACATAGCAGAGATGCATGCATACATACTCACAAGATGCGCACCAGTCTTTTTTCCACTTCCGATATCGATTCCAGAACCTGAACTCTGGGTACAGCCTGATAGCGAGTATCAACCTTATATGAGTGAGTTTTTTTTATTATTATTTTTAAAATATAAATTCTTTGTACCTCATTGCACCTTAGACAAGGCTGTAACTAAAGCGAGAGCTTGTTTATTTGTGGTTTCTTAACATCATATCAGCCCAGGGGTATTCATAGTAGGGGTGGCTCGAAGTAGATAATTTGATCATATCACTCCTGTTCTATCATCACTGCACTGGTTACCAGTCAAATTCTGCATTGATTACAAAATACTTCTTATAACTTATAAAGCTCTACATGGCCTGGCCCCACATTATCTGAGTCAACTCTTAGAGTTTTCTCAGATAGGTTGCCAATGTCTCATGTGATCCCTCTTGGCTGTGTTTCCTACCAGTTCTCCTCTTTCTAGCTATGCTGCTATAACTAATGCTGCCGGGGTCTCATGCTAGCCCCACACATGATGTTCATCTGCTTCAGCTTCACTCTAACCAGAGGGCAGTAACTCTCTCCCTCCTCCAGTTGGTTGGGGACAAAGTGCCGCCAACAACTTTCCTGCTTAGACTCAAGATCCTGGAGTGACTCTGTGTATCGGACTACATAATTGAACTTCGAACTTTGACTCCATGACTTTAGTTTGCTCTTAGATTTATCATCTACGCCGCCCAAGGAGGTTGGGTCCCTTTTTGAGTCTTGGTCCTCCCAAGGTTTCTTCCTAGAACTAGGGAGTTTTTCCTTGCCACTGTCGCCCTAGGCTTGCTCAGTTTGGGATTGGACGTAGATATTAGGAGATAATCTAAACTTGTAAAGTTGCTTTGAGACAACGCTCCATTGTAAAAAGCGCTATAGAAATAAATCTGACTTGACTTGATTCTAATTAGAAGTCTTGCTTGGTTAGTATGACTCTCAGTCAGATATGCATCCTATGGCCACCTAGAAAACGCCGAGTAGTGTTTTGAATTGGATGATGTTTTAGATTTTACTTCTTTCATTAAACGAATACTTATATTAGATTTTACATACCCCTTCTCTGAAGAGTTAGAAGGGCCTGACCGCACGCCACTGCAATTAACCCTGTGTGTGTGTTTAGAACCCCATCTACACGCACTCCAGACACAAGACACCTGAAAAGACCAAGTTTAAATGGGGTATAGGACATTTCCACAAAACTGTGTGTGACGTGCAACATTATATTGAACCGAGGGGGCCATTATCCAAACCCGCAAGACGTTATAACGTTTAACACTTAACAAGCAAATCACGAGAATACACAGATATACACTCACCAGCCACTTTATTAGGTATATCTGTAAAACTGCATGGTAACACAAATATCTAATCAGCCAGTCACATGGCAGCAGCTCAATGCATTTAGGCATGTAGACATGACAACCTGCTGAAGTTCAAACCGAGCATCAGCATGGGGAAGAAAGGTGATTTAAGGTGACTTTGAACATGGCCTGGTCACGGGTACTAGACGGGCTGGTCTGACTATTTCAGAAACTGCTGACTTAAGTGGTCTCTAAACACCACAGCCTACCTGAGTATCGTTGCTGCCCATGTCTATCCCTTTATGACCACGATGTAAGATGATCTGATGGCAGATGCAGTGGAACAAGAGATTCACATCATGGATGTGCGGCCAACAAATCTGCAGCAACTGCATGATGCTACCTAATCAATAAGGACCAAAATCTCTGAGGAATGTTTCCAGAACCTTGTTTACATTTAGCAGACACCCTTATCCAGAGCGACTTTCAATTGATACAGTCTTACAATCCAAGCAATTGTGGGTTAAGGGTCTTGCTCAAGGACCCAACAGTGGCAGCTTGGCAGAGGTGGGATTTGAACCCTGGACTTTTTAGTCCATAGTCCGATACTTTAACCGCTAGGCTACCACAGTCCCAGTCCCCTACCACACCTTGTTGAAACTATGCTACAAAGAACTAATGGTTCTGAAGGCAAAAGGGGTTTCAACCCGGTACTAGGAAGGTGAACCTAGTAAGGTGGCCGGTGAGTGAGTATACTGTCATATTCCCAAATAAACGAGGCAACACTCTCAGCTTTATCTTTTAGGAATACTGACTTACACTGTATTAGGCGTTCAGAAAAACAACAGCAGACGTCATGTAACACTTCTAACGTTAGTGATCCATTACCAGTGATAAAGCACGCATATAGATACGGGTTTATGGCTTGATATTTATGAGTGTGAAGCCCAGAGTGTGAAGTCATTCAGTTTCCAATGACCAAACCAGTACGTGTCATGCGATTTATCTTGCTGGCTACTTTGTACCGCTGGTTGCCAGTGCCAGTGCCGAATGCCAGTGCCAGCGTAGCGCCAAAGGTCACCAAGCGCCTTCGTTTGATGAGAGGGAAAAGACTCCTCAAACGGGACAGTCCATGCCACGTCCATGACAGTTGTATGTAGGCCTGACAGCTTGACTTAAAGCTAACTTGCAAACACGCTAGCTGGTGAGGAAACCGTTCTTTTTCCCACAAACGCATCAAGACAAGTCCCACCCATCAACACCAAGCAGCCATTCTATTTGTCAACCCCCCAGCCTCGTCAATATCCACCAAGTAGCCAATCGTAGGGCAGGATTCAAGATTTGCCAGAATACCGGTGTAAAAACAAGGCGAACAGCAAGTACATACCATAACAGAGTGTAGCGGTGAAGTTAGCCACCTAGCAAACACGCCAAATACCATAACGACAAGAACCAACACGCTGGCAGCAGCCCCAGAGGAAAGCTGCTCCAGAATAAAGCCTGGTGTGCGTAAGAGGAGCAGCGCAGCGGCGGCGACTGCTGCTGTTTACCTTCCTGACGCCTTTATAGATGTAGAAGTAGAGCTCCCGGCCCACATTGAAGCAGATCCTGTCGCCGTTACCAGACTGGTCGTTGACGTTCACGAAAGAGACTTTGACCGGGTTTGAGCCTTGCGAATTGAAAGGCACCCTGTTGGGGCGGCTGTATTCGGAGTGTGTGAGGAGTTTGTACGCGCCTTCTCGGGTGGTGAACTGAGTTTTAATTTCGTTCATCTCCTTCCCTCCTCCCTCCGCCGCCATCTTTGAAATTTGCATTCATCCTTCCCCAGGCCCGGATCTTACGCGTTGCGCATGCGCACTATAGCTTGACACAATGGCTCGGGACGCATTCATTCTGTACCAAGACAGGTGTCTGTGCTAGAGGTGGGCGATACCGGGAATTTTGGTATCGATCCGATACAAAGTAAATGCAGGGCCGATATCGATACCGATACGTTTTTAATATTCAAAAGACCTAGGATAGAATTTCGCCAAACATTGTACGTGACAACAAAATACTTTATTATCACAATCAACATTTTTGTTTACAAACAATGGAACAGTAACAAAACAAAGTTTGCCTTAACATTAGGAAAATAAATCTTGAGGTAGAAAAGGAGAAACCACAATACAAAAATAAAATAAAAATTCTCCCCTTACTAGACATCTTTTCTAGTTCTTTCGTTCTTTGTTTCTTTTTTCAGATAGAATTGTTCTTAGGAAAAACAATAAAAAATAAGGAATTTTCTTCCTTGCAGTGCAATTCTGTTTTTTCTTCAATAAACTCAGAGTAAGAAATATCACTCAACACAATTTAAAACAAAATCTCCAGAGGTAGAAGGCTGACAAACCACAATGCAACATTAACACACCACAACAAATACTGTAAACAGTTTCAAACTTATTCTGTTTTTCAAGTCGCACAATACAATAAAATAATACAAAAAATAAGGAATTTCTTCGTTTCAGTGCACTTCTCTACATTTTTTCTTAAATAAAGAGTGTAAAAAATATAACTTAAAGCTAATTAAAACAATCTTCTGAGGTTAGAGAGCTGACAAACCACAGTACAGAAAAAATTAACACACCACAACAAATATTGTAAACAGTTTCAAACTTGTTCTTCTTTTCAAGTCGAACAATAAAAGAAAATAATACAAAGAATAAGGAATTTCTTCCCTTCACATGCGACGGCTGCATTAGCCGGTGGTGTTCGTGCTGTGGTCAAGACGATTTCTTTTAAATAAATGTACACTTCTGAAATATGTTCACCTTTTTATATTGAATTGGCATTGGCTATTAAATGTATAAAAGCGACTAAAATGCATGGTTATTCCTTAACCACTAGAAGTCCTTTGTGAAGTTGGCGACCCGATTTAAATCATCAGTTCTATTTGTGATGTGAAATCACTGTCTTGTTTTAATATCCGAGAAATGACTCATATCCGGTGTCTACACCAGCACAACTACAAGTCCCAGTCACACCAATAGCCTTTTTCAAAATCTATATGGGGACTAAATTCACGATTATTGTACAAGTAATTTATTCGACTATAAACAGCACACCAGGGAAAAATGTACTGTGAATTTTCATAGTAAAACTGTGAATTGCTTGACAGTTTTACTGTAAACTTTCATAGTTTGACCATGAAGTTCACAGTTCTACTATGAAGTTTTGATGGTAATTTGGCCACTTCATGGTTCTACTGTCAAATTTCACAGTACAACTGATAAACTTGGTTGACTATGGACTGACCATGAATTATTTCACAGTTCTATTATGAATTTTGGTGGGAATTTGGGTACTTCATGGTTATACTGTCAAATTTCACAGTAATTCTTTTCCTGGGCAGCTGTATTATTTAAAAATTTTTAAATACAAAATCTGATAACAGCTAAAAACTCGAATTATTCAACAAAAAACGACCAATTATATACAACATGGCAACGTTCAGGACTCTTCGTGACGCATTCGGCTATAATGCTTCAGAACGTAAAAATGATATAAACAAAAGATGGACGCCTTCCCAGAAAATGCTGGGGTTTCTCTAAAAACGTTCAGAAATGTATTAATGTATGACGGCATGGTTTCAAGCCCTTCGAAAGCAGCCTACTTCAAAAGACTTTTACGTTAAATGTCAAAACATCATTTAAGCCTTAAACATGCATTTATCTCCAGATGAGTCTAAACATGCATTTAACTTTGAAATGGAAATCGCTGCCTAATAAGCAGTCGTACGTTGTGGAACGTAATAAATGCTCCAGAAGCAGGCTTTAAATTATTTGAAGAAGTGCACTGCGTGCGGCCATGTGCAGCAATGCCCACCAAACACTTACGCCGACGACGTGCTACTCCAGCAGGTAGCTTCTGTAATGTTACACGGTTGATTTACTTGTGGAACCTAACTATATTCTGTTATATTGCCAGTATTGGTTCATCGGTTCCTAAATCCATTTACTCCTAGGGACGTGGGACCAAATATGTTTTCAGAAAGGTCCAGACACTGTCGACAGACTAGCCTTCAAATACATGGTAGATACACACCTGCCTTTAAAATGTTATGTGTCTGAATTTACACTGAGGTCAAGATGGAATTAGCATTTGTTTAGCTTGATTTGAATGCAATTAATGTCCTGTTTTTGTTAGGAGATGTGTAAAGTAGATTCAAGTTCAGATTCTGAGTCAGATGCAAGCCCACGGTGGTCAGATGCCAGCAGCAAGGTATTACTGCCTTTTGTAATTAAAGCAGCCATAAAAAGTATGATTTCATTCATTTGGTGGTAAGTAATCATATTTAAACATTTAATAGAATTTCCTCTAACCGAGAACTATTTATTAAGCTTGCATGCTTCATAAGTGGTGAAAAGTTAAAAGAAATAAGTGTGATGCAGCTTACAAATCATAAGAGGTTTGTGTTAAACAAGCATTTAAGCTACATGGTGACAATAGGTGAACGTATATGCTTGTTTTGTCAGTCTTTCCAGTTTCACACAGTTCCCAAGAGGTCTGCTCTTCCACAGAAAGCATTTGCACGGTACATTCCACAAGTAAGTCGAAATGGGGGGAAAAATATCAAAAAGTTCTGTGTAATGTGTTTAATTAAACATGCAAAGCCAAATAGGCTTTGGATTTTCTAACACTTATTTGGCACTACTATCAGGTTCTGGACCCATATGATGGAAGCTCAGAAGACTCTTCCTCTTCCTCAGCTGATGTCCCAAAACGACAGAAGCATGGATGTTTCCGGACAAAGTGCAAAGGTCGCAGAGCAGCAATCAATCCTCCGTCCCTCATCAAAGAGGCGAAGAGAGCTGGGCCTAGAGATGGTACAGCATTTCTATATCGCTCAGATGTCCAGATGAGGTCATCAAGTGATTCTGAGCTGAATACGTTTAACCTGGGGGATTTGTTTCATTGCGGCGCCATGAAATATGCCAGTGCTGGCATGTCTGAGAACATAAAACACCCTCTTGACCTCCCGGCAACACTATTTGGTACACATGCTTCAGTTTCAGTCCCAGATGAGCTCCCTGAGAGCAGTACGTCTCCTGGTACACTCCCAAAAAGGAAGTTCCTTCCATTGGGTGACCCTGAGGAGCACATGCTCAGGAAGAAGCAGTGTGTGACTCAAATGGAGACTGAGACCATTTTCTTTGAGGTGAGTCTGAAGTGATGTAGGAGCAAATGAA
>JAJAGP010005009.1:0-39377 GCA_025084515.1 Ancistrus triradiatus | reverse complement strand
TGGTCAAATTAAAGTTTACTGTAAATCAAACTTTGGCATGGGTATAAGTAATTTTGGGCTTCACTGTATATGTTGGCCACGTTAGACCTTCCTATACTGGGAGCCTGTTTGCCCTGCTTATGTTTTTCCTCGCTCTCTCCCTTTCTGTCTCTGACAGGATGCCTGTAAAGGTTAATGCTAATAATAACAAAGGCCTGTGTGCCATTGGTGAATCCAGGCCACTAGTAGAGTCCCAACGAAAGTGTGTGTGCTTTATTAGAAAGCTCAGCATTAGCCTCAGCTGTCCTCTCCTCAACTTCCGATAACCCCAGTAGCTATATACTCACTAAGCACTTTATTAGGAACTCTATGAAAACTGGATAGGTCCTCCCATTGGTCTCAAAATAGTCTCAATTCTCCCTGGTTTCTGGTAAGGTGTCGAAAACATTCATTTGAGATTCTGCTTCATGTTGACATGATTGCATTATGCAGTTTTTCAAAGTGTTGTGTTGGATTCAGATCCAGTGACTGGGAATACCCCTTAAGAACTCTGAGTGCATTTGCATGCACTTAATAATCCGGTCATAGTCAGATTTCTGCAGTTATCTGTTTATTCAAGTGATCGTGTATACAGCATACTCCGAGCTAGAAATCAGATTAAGAAAGCTGATAAAGACAGCAGAATTTATATCAGTAATCGGGTTACTCATTGCATGTGTACCAGTTACTCATTCGGTTTTCTCAGTTTGCTCATGCACTTGAGCTTAACCAACATGGTTGCCAGGTCCACTTATTTTGAAGTCTTGGCTTTGTTTATTTTGATGCTCTGTCTGAGGCAGACACAGACATTTCAGCATGCAGCCTTGTCTGATGTGTTGTTATGCTGCGATTTAAAGAAGAATAGTGTTATTAAAATTATCAGGAATTTCATTCCATTCATAGAATCACTCATGCACATAGCTTTTGATATCGAGGTCATAGCTTATTTCCAGCTGTTCCTTCTTTGCTGGTGAAGATTTTAATCAGGTTCTCCGTATAGATCTCAGATTGTTCCAACTTAGTCTGTGGTGGTGAAGTTATTTGCATGATGATTAAAAAGGAAAAAAAATGGAGGAGAATGAATCAAATGATGCCGAATGCCCTTCCTGACGAAAACCTCCTCATTTATCCAGGCAACTAGAAATACGCCCTCAGTGGCTTTTCTGTAAACACATCACTTGACCTTCATGTTGTAAGCCCCACCCAGGATTGAACCTTGCCCCTTTTGATACTGCTGTTTCCAGAAACTGGTTCTACCCACTGAGCCGCCACGGCTGCATAAATAACATGGAATAACTAATTTCTAAAATAAAATAACTTTACTGTTGCACTTGCACACTATCTTTGTAGGGAATTTAAGGGATAAATCAAATATGTTTTATTCAGTTGAAACATTTGTTTTAGATTGATCAGAATTGTTGTTTTTAATTAAATTTAATAAATAAAGTTTATTTTTTACTTGCACCTTTGCACTAATGGTAAAAGTGACAATAGTATGTAAAAGTATGTGTTTCAAATGAACAGTTCCTCAAACTGTTACCTGAACAATACTAATTACATTGTGTAGTACATATTCAGTGGTAATATACTGTACATTATATGTTGATTCTACTCACAAACCCATGAGTGGAATCTTTCTCAGTGGCAGTGTAAGATTAGGTTTCTCTCTGGGGTACTGGGGAATCAGGTTTCTCTTTTGATACTTTCATCCCATTTAGTAACTGATCTAATCTCACTAACGCTTCATGCTGTTAATTTTATGAATATTGCTCATTTAACCGACAAAGGTCAGAGACATGGAGCTAATACAACAACTTGAGAGTCGTTAACGATAGTCAACAATAGTTCATATTCCTTTCAATGGGATTTACTCACTAGGGCTGTCAATATAATATAGAAATTCAAATATTTGTTGTTTTTACAACTTTAGAAATATTTTTTTTTCCTTTGCAGTCTTTTGAGTTTTGAGGGTGAAAAACAAAGAACATTTGAATATACTTTTTGAGCCAAATTGACAGCTCTGTTGCACACTTGCCTCCCAGTTCTGTGCATTGCTGCTGCATAGCTTTGACAGTGTGCTGACTCAAAAGACCTCTAATTCACCATGCTTGAAGTGCTGTTTGGCTGATGACACTGTGAGGCATGGAGCACTATAAAATGTTGCTTAGAAACCGTGCTTTTTACTTTATACTGAGAGAGTTAGGTCGTGTTCCAGGGTTTTATCCCTGGTCTTAGCATGAGGTATTTTCTAAATGTTTAAATCTGTTATTACAGTATAGTTATAGAAAATGGCTTGAGCAATTAATTTAAGTTATCAAAGCTATATTAACACTGATTTTATTCAATTTTAATTTAATTTTAATAATAACCTTGAGCATTAAAGTTATGCTTGGCTGGTTTAATTTAGCCTCTGGAACCACTATATAATTAATTATGTAAAGTGAAATTTTGCCAGTCACTCCAGCAAATACATTTGTGTATGTTTGGCTCTAAAATCTCCCAGGTTAACCCAACTACACTCATTGACAAAAAAAAAAAAACTCGCCTAGAAATAGTTGTTGGAATTGAATGAAGCTTTGTGTATGAATGTAATGATGATACAGTGGGGGAAAAAAGTATTTAGTCAGCCACTGATTGTGCAAGTTCTCCTACTTAGAAAGATGAGAGAGGTCTGTAATTTTCATCATAGATACACTTCAACTATGAGAGACAACATGAGAAAAAAATCCAGGAAATCACATTGTAGGATTTTTAAAGAATTTACTTGTAAATTATGGTGGAAAATAAGTATTTGGTCAATAACAAAAGTTCAACTCAATACTTTGTAACATAACCTTTGTTGACAATGACAGAGGTCAAACGTTTCCTGTAAGTCTTCACTAGGTTTGCACACACTGTAGCTGGTTTTTTTGGCCCATTCCTCCATGCAGATCTCCTCTAGAGTAGTGATGTTTTGGGGCAACTTTCAACTCCCTCCACAAATTTTCTATGGGGCTGAGGTGCTTTTTACGGAGCCACTCCTTCGTTGGCCGAGCAGTGTGTTTGGGGTCATTGTCATGCTGAAAGACCCAGCCATGTTCCATCTTCAATGCTCTCACTGATGGAAGGAGGTTTTGGCTTAAAGTCTCACGATACATGGCCCCGTTCATTCTTCCCTTAACACGTATAAGTCGTCCTGTCCCCTTTGCAGAAAAACAGCCCCAAAGCATGATGTTTCCACCCATATGCTTCACAGTAGCTATGGTGTTCTTGGGATGCAACTCCGTATTCTTCTTCCTCCAAACACGACAAGTTGAGTTTTTACCAAAAAGTTCTATTTTGGTTTCACCTGACCACATGATATTCTCCCAATCCTCTTCTGGATCATCCATATGCTCTCAGGCAAACTTCAGACAGGCCTGGACATGTACTGGCTTAAGCAGGGGGACATGCCTTTCACAGCAGGATCTGAGTCCCTCTCAGCATAGTGTGTTACTGATGGTAGCCTTTGTTTCTTTGGTCCCAGCTCTCTGCAGGTCATTCACCAGGTCCCTCCGTGTAGTTCTGGGATTTTTGCTCACAGTTCTCATGATCATTTTGACCCCACGGGATGAGATCTTGTGTGGGGCCCCAGATCGAGAGAGATTTTCTTACAATTGCTCCCACAGTTGATTTATTCTCACCAACCTGCTTGCTTATTGTAGGTGTCCTTCGACAGCTCTTTGGTCTTGGTCATGGTTGAGTTTGGAGTCTGACTGTTTGAGGCTGTGGACAGGTGTCTTTTTTACAGATAACGAGGTCAAACAGGTGCCATTAATACAGGTAACGAGTGGAGGAGAAAAGAAGTTACAGGTCTGTGAGAGCCAGAAATCTTGCTTGTTTGTGGGTGACCAAATACTTATTTTCCACTATGATTTACAATTAAATTCTTTAAAAATTCTACAATGTAATTTCCTGGATTTATTTTCTCATTTTGTCTCTCATAGTTGAAGTGTACCTATGATGAAAATTACAGACTTCTCTCATCTTTCTAAGTAGGAGAACTTGCACAATCAGTGGCTGACTAAATACTTTTTTGTCCCACTGTAACTGCATGGCATGTTTTGCAGCAATATGACGTTTCTTTCTGTGTGTGTGTGTTTTTTTTTTTTTGTTTTGTTTTGTTTTGTTAAACTTGAAAGCATCTGGTCCATAATGTTGTTTAGGTAGGTGTTACACGTCTAGTTAACGTCTTCCATAATGTTTCCCAGCTGAACAATACCCAGAGCATCACACACCCTGTTCCTGCTTGTTTGCTTCCCACAGTGCATTCTGTTGCCATTACTTCCCCAAGTAAAAGGTGCATAAGGGAATCTACTCTTGACACCAGATGATCTTCTTCCATTGTTCCAAGGCCCAGTTCTGACACTTGCGTTACTGTTGTAGCCACTGCCTTTGGTGCACAGCGGTTAGCATAGCTTAGTAGCTCTTCTGTCCATTTGGACCAACTGGGATGGGTTTTTTGTTCTGGTGTCTGATGAGCCTACATCAACGCCAACACCCTATCACCAGTTCGTGGTTTGTCCCTCCTCAGACCACTCTTGGAAAGTACTCACAACTGCTGCCTGGGAGCATCCATGAGCCATGTTGTTTAGGAGATGCTTTAACACAGTCATCTGTACAGAAGTCATTGTCCCTTGATAAAATCCTTCAAGTTTTTACTCATGAACTTCTTTCCCACATCGAACATGTTAGGTATGATGACCGATTATTCACTTACATATCCCAGTGCTTAACATATGCGGTTGGAACGAGTTAATAAATGTTATTTATTATTTAGTCTGTGTATTGTTTTAATGTTTTGGTCGTTTGGTGTATGCATTCATGATGTAGTTCCAGTTCAGTTCTCAATAACTGTAGTCTTCTGTTGCATGCATTGTGTCAGAACATGCATAGGTGCATATGTACATCTATAAGTGAAAGAGAAAGTAAGCATGTTTAGTCTTTTCCTTTTTTGGTGAGTCAGTGTATCCTCAGGCATTCCAGTAGCTCTTTGGCTCTGTTCCTCCCACTCTCAGCACTCACTTCTTTCTGCTCTAAATATGGACATCTTGAATCATCCAGACCTTTTCTTTCCATGCACAATGTATGGATCTACTGTAGCAGATGATATTGTGGTAATATTGTTGCATTATAATAAAAAAAAACTTGTCTGCATTATAGTAAAATTACAACTTATTTGACTGCTTATGTAACGCTGACATGAAGGGCAGAATTGTGACATTATGGTGAAATTATCACCACACTTGGAGGATGTGCATCCAGCATTTTTACTTTGTAGCAATAAAACAAATATGACAACAAACAATTTTTGTTTAATAACTGAATATCATGGCTTTGTGATGCACACCTCAAGCAAATTTAATTAAATTATTTATATTAATGACATGTTTTCAATAACAAGTAGATAAATTATATAATCACTCACTGTTGAGGGAAAATGTCATAACCTTGTAATTTGCATTTGTAAAACAAATCCACACAAGCATAAATATGAAAATTTAGTCTGCAGTGAAAACGGTGTTCTTACAGACCTTAACAAGCAGATGACCTTCACTGTCTGAATGAAAACATGGCCCAAACAAGAGAGATGTCAATAGAAACGACTGAGCTGTGTCTAAAAATTGGTGCAATAATAAACAAAATGGGAAGGTTATGAAAGGAAAACAAAGTGAACCAATGAAAATATCATAGCATCAGGATATAAAACTCACAACGAAAATAGAACGTGAACAGCAAAACAAATGAAAAACGAATCCCCAGAATGGGAGTCAGTATTTGTGACAGAGCTGTAAGAAAATGGATGAATGAAATTTCTTCTAAACAAAAGAAATCATGCTTACGTTGGGTTAAAGAGAAGCAATAATGGAGTGTGGATAACTATGCGAAAGTGGCATTCAACAACAAATCGTGAAACTGTATTGGTCAAAGAAATTTGTCTGGTACCAGTTTAAAGAAACATATAAAGATGATTTCCTGAAAAAAGAAAACACAATTTTTAATTCGGACTGAAGATTTGTGGTGTATATTGGAAAAAAAGTGGTCCGTAACAAGGCTCATCAATATTTACATTTACAGCATTTAGCAGACGCCCTTATCCAGAGCGACTTACAATTGGTACAGTCTTACAATCCAAGCAATAGTAGGCTAAGGGTCTTGCTCAAGGACCCAACAGTGGCAGCTTGGCAGTGGTGGGATTTGAACCCTGGACCTTCTGGCCCAGAGTCCAGTACCTTAACGGCTAGGCTACCACAGTCCACAGTCATCTTGTGAAGATAATCAGTCAGCCACTATTTGAGAAACTTGGAACCACTTTGATGTAGAATATTTTTTCATTAATTCATTTACTCAAAGTATTCAGGTCCTCACAAAATCTCGAGGAGGAGCAACAAAGTCCTATCAGTGATTTTTAAAATGATTTTAAAATGAGTTTATTATTTTGTTGATGATTACATAATTTTGCTCAACATAATGTCAAAAATATGCTATTAATTAACTTGATTTAATGTAATGTGATTGAGGTATGCTTTGTGAAGACGGAATGTTCATCTAATGTGTTTTGTGTCTTATCTGACCATATTCAAAAAAGCTGGGTGAACATCTGTGTGTGTTGATTCCATAATTTTTGTAGAGGTTTTGCACGGATGCTGCAGGTATTCATTCCAACCAAGCACCAGACACACCTGATTGGTTAATGGTTGTCTAATGACTGCAGGTGACAAGAGTGGAGAAAAGACTAGTTGAAACCATGTTGATTCATAGCTTCCAGTAGGAGATGGATTGTTGGCCTTTGACTGTTCCTGTTAAATAGACCAGCTGGTCGTAACACCTTCTCTAGCAGGACCCTGTCCTAAGTGGGTCTCTTTTGAAGAAGTGCTAACTTGCTCTCTGCAGGGGTTTGTATGCCCGTTTTGTGTGAAATGTTTGAGCGTGGTGTGTTTTCACAATACTATTCCTCTTATACACCAGTGCCTATCAACCTGCAGCCCTTACTACCCACAACATATGGAGGTGCAGTTTAGTACTGTATAATAAAATGAGACATGTTCCAGCTGTTTAAAAGATTTAGAACCACTGGTATATAGGCACTTGCTAGTCTGTTATTGAACCTACCAGGTCTGTGTGTTCAAATTGTGTGCAGAAGCTGGGTGCCTTAAGGAAGGAATTCAACCTTCAGCTGCTCAGCTCAGTTGTTAGTAGCTCTGCATAGACGTGCCTGTCAAATGCTGTAACTCTAAATGTATGATGATGACTCTCTTTCCCTCTGTCGTCTTCTACAGGCTCGGAGAAAGGATGTGTTCCTGCAGGAGCGCTATGGCCATTTTAGTATAACCGACCCATTCCTGGCCCTGCAAAGGGACTTTGAATCTGGCCCTGGGCCAAAGGAGCGGCGGGCTGTTAGCGCAAGCCCCATCACTGTACTTGAGGCTGTCATGGCCCACTGCCGCAAGATGCAGGAAAGGATGACTGCACAGCTGGCAGCTGCTGAGGGCAGGCAGAAAAGGGTAGGGTGTGTATGTGTGTCTGTCTTTCTTGTTTGTGTTGGAATATTGTTTGTCTCTTAGTCTTTGTGACATGTATGTAAGAGAGACCCATATGTTTAGCTGGTTCTGTTTTTGTGAAGCATTAATTGTATATAAACAGTTGTATGAAGAAATATTTTCCTGAGCTTAAGTGTAATTCAGTAGATAAGATGACACAAAGCTTATAGGAAGAAACAAAACAATACATTTAGTCACAGGCAATCTCGGTGATTCCTTCATTTCTGACTGTGGTGGCTTCTACCTCTGCTATGCACTAAAACTTGACATACAACCCCAAATCAGAAAATGCAAATAAATAATATGCAGTGTGTCTTACAGACAGTAATTTTAATGTTTTGTTTGGTTAGCTCAGTTGCATTTGTTAATAAACATCCATTCCTGCATTTCAGGCCTGAAACACATTCCAAAACAATTGGGACGGTAAATAATTTACCATTTTGTTAATGTTGCCATTCCTTCTCACAACACTTGAAATATGTTTTGGCAAGGATATCGAGTGATGAAGGGTTTCAGGTGTTTTGTATCATTATCTTGGCCACCACAGTCCCCATGTAGCCCCCAAAGCAGCATGTGGTTTTGCATTGTCTTGTTGAAAAATATATGAAAAATATCGTCTCTCCACAATACACATTTCGTGTACGTACTGTGTGATGGCCCTTCCCAGATGCCAGAAAAGTCCATGCCGCGTCTGGACATTGTTAACATAAGGCATCCTTTTTGCACAGTAAAGATTTAAGTGGCGTTTGTGAATGTAACTCCATATTGTAATGCTTGACCACGGCTTGCCAAAGTAATCCCTTGCCCTTGTGGTTCTATCAGCTATTGCTGAATGACGGTTCTTGATGCATTCAGTTTAAGCTTGCACCCTTGCCCTTTACACACTGAAATTCCTCCAGATTTCTTGAGTTGTTTAATGATATTATGCACTGTAGAGGGAGAAATATGTAAATCCCTTCCAATCTTGCTTAGATTGACATTGTTTTTAAACATTTCAGTAATTTCCTCGTGCATTTGTTGACAGACTGGAGATCCTCTGCCCATCTTTCCTCCTCAAACATTCAGCCTTTCAAGGTTATTGCTTTTGTACTATATCATGATTCTAATCACCTGTTTGAAATTATGTCATTTGGGTTTTTTTAATCTCATTACTAGCTCTAGCTCTGTCCCAACTTTTTTTGGAACGTGCTACAGGCCTGAAATGCAGGAATGGATATATCTCACAAATGCATTATTAGACAAAACATGACATATCTTGGGTTCATACTGTCTGCAATGAAATAAAAGAAAAAAGGTAAATCTAAGACACACTGCAATTTTTTTACATTTACAGCATTTAGCAGACGCCCTTATCCAGAGCGACTTACAGTTGGTACAGTCTTACAATCCAAGCAATTGTGGGCTAAGGGCCTTGCTCAAGGACCCAACAGTGGCAGCTTGGCAGAGGTGGGATTTGAACCCTGGACCTTTGGGTCCGTAGTCCAGTACCTTACCCGCTAGGCTACCATGGTTTTTAATTTAAGAAATTTTCCATACTGTTCCAACTTTTTGTGATTTGGGGTTGTAGTACCAGTGTTTCAAGGGCATAAGTCACAGGTTGTTGGACTGAGTAGTATCCAGTAGTCACAGATAGGAAGTCTTGAATTATCGCGAGGTTCTAGAGCAAAAAGAAAACGAGCAGAGTGAATGTTAGCCTTGGCAGCTAACGTGATGTCAAGAACGTCTGTCCCCCAGAACTCCTGTTCACTCTCAGGTTTAAAGATCAGGTAGCTGGGAACAGCCAGTCTTCATCACCACAAAATACAACAATCAGATTCTCTTTCATAAGTCTCTCTTGCATCTTATTTTTTCTGTCCTTTCCTGACCAACCAAACAACAGTCAGGTGAACGTAAGGTATCTGACTGGCTACTACAACAGCTAAATACTGCTCAGTCCTGTGGGAGATTTCCTTTTAATGAAAAGAGAGATTTTTTTTAGATGATCAAGATTTCTTTTACTAATCCCTTTATAAATCTGTCTTTCTGAGTCAATAGGTTTCAGCTTATGCTGTAAAGTGTGTTATATACAGTACCAGTCACAGATTTAGACACATCTGAAAATGATATATTGATCAGCCATAAAATTAAAAACAACTGAAGTGAATAACATTGACGCTGTGATGCTCTGGCCAATGTTCTGCTGCTGCGTCCTGGCTTTTTTGTTTATGTTACTTTGACACCTACCAACTATCTAAACGTTGATGTAGACCACGAACACCCCTTCATGGTAGTGGTTTTCCCTAGTGGCAGAGGCCTCTTTCAGGGGGATAATGCAGCCTGTTACTGTGCAAAAACTGTTTGGGAATGGTTTGTGGAGCATTCAAGGAGTTGAATTAATCTCCAACCTTGAACCTTCAAACTCCAGATCTCAATCCAAGTATATATGGGTTGTGCTGGGTTGTGCTTCTGTTATTGAATTTGTGCCACATAGTAGAGGACAAGATTCCATGCCCCCACAGGTCAGAGCCTAAGTGGCACATGGGAGAGCTACACAATATTAGATGGGGGTTTTATTGATATGACTGAACTGTGTATATTTCTGTTTTGTTTAGCCATTTTTACTTAAAGGCTGATGTCAAAATAACATTAAATTTGTTTCTTTTGTGTGTTTCTTTCATCTGTAGTCCCTTTATCCATACAAAATGTATGTTCAAAAGATATGTTTTTTAATTGCTAAGAAGGAAAGTGTTATTAAACCAACAGTGTGGTTTAATAAAATGCTTGGCATTTATGGTACCAAATAATGATTTCAAAGTGAATGCAGGTGCCAAAAATATTTTATTGTGCACAAACATTCTTTCTTGGCTTTAACACCAGACATTATCATTTATGCTGTGGCAAAGAAGAGTGCCACGGGCAAGGTAGAGACCCCAAGTGACCTATTTGTAAGTGTGTGTGTGTATGTTTGTTTTAACAATCATTATATGGCAAAAAAGCTAATAAAGTCAGTCAGTTGAGGGCTAATCATTTAGAAAAATAGGAATGGTTTTGAAGGTTTCCACAAGTGCATTGGACAAAATCACTAAAATGCTACAATAAAATTGTTTTTTGCCAATTGAAAGTCTAATAACTATGTGTAATAACTTGACTGGTACTGTATACAGTTGAAAAAGGTTTGGATTACAACCGTCTAAAAAGCAGCAACCTATTTCCATGATATACAGTACTGTGCAAAAGTATTAGGCCACCATTAGATTTGTTGTTTTAGCAATTCTGTAATGAACATATTAGCATATTGTCGACGATTGGACCCAAAAAATTCAAACTTGGATTCGTCATTCCATCATACTCTTTTTGTGAGCTTTAGCATATTTTAGCCTTTTCACTCTGTTCCCCTTCCAAAAAAAAGTGATTTCTAAAAAAAGTTGTCACACTGTAGCCTATAGAAACTGCTTTTTTTTCTGACTTTTATCAGTTTTTGAATACTGACTGCAATTTCCTGTATTTCCTGGTTGTAAAGTAATAGTGACTGAGGAATAATTATATATGGTCATTATACCACTGCTAAAACAATATATATCCAATATCTAAACATTATCTAAGGAGTTTTTCCTTGCCTCCGTCACCCTAGGCTTGCTCAAATTGGGATTGGCCATAAATATTAGAAGATAATCTAAAATTGTAAAGTTGCTTTGAGACAATGCTCAATTGTAAAAAGCGCTATATAAATAAATCTTACTTCACTTGACTAATGGTAGATTAAGCTAATGGTAGCCTAAGACTTTTGCACAGTACTGTATGTTTGGAAAATTCCTATATCTATGCATTTTCACCAATTATTAGTACTCATTTTCATCTGTACTATATCTGAATATTCTTCATCCTTTATTTTTAAACTTTGTTACAGACGAGTGGGCCATGTTTTGGTTGATCGATTGTTAACTAACCATAATGCGTAAGACATAGGTTATTTTGTATTAAGAAGTACTTACCTGTCATAAAAAATTGTATGTAAGTAATTTGAAATGTTGTATATGAACATGCGTTTGATTTGCCTTTCACTCTAATAGCGAATGAGTGTGTCTGCTGTTATGATGCTGTGTTTAGCTGGAGTTAGAGAAACTGCAGCTACAAAGTCTGGAGCAGGAGCACCGCAAACTATCAGCACAGCTGAAGGACGAGCGTGAGAAGAACAAGCACGTTGTGATGATGCTGGTACGTGAGTGCAAACAGCTAGCAGCACGCGTGGTGGAGGAAAGTCAGCGTGTTGAGGAGCTCTCGTCAAACTCTGAGCAGGAAGGCAGAGCCTCCGGGCGCCTAGAGGAAGAGCTTGCTGTTGAGCGACGGCGCTGTCAGCAGATGGAGGCGGAGATGGAGAAACAGTTGGCCGAGTTTGACACCGAGCGTGAACAGTTGCGCGCTCGGCTAAGCCGCGAGGAGAGTCGCGCCACTGAGCTGCTGTCAGAAACTGACAATCTACGCCAACAGGTGAAGCAGCTAAGGACTGAGCGGGGCAAAGATGCCCCGTCTGTGCCTCCAGCAGCGCACACTGCACCAGTAGCAGTCAAGCCTAAGAGCATAACATCAGTGGCTGTGGGCACGGACTCAGCCAGCTGCAGAGCAACCGCCTCCCAGACAGACGCACTACCTGATACTGAGGTGGCCAAAAAAGGGCCGCTGACCATCCCTGTAAAACCCACCAGTGCCAATTACACTAGCATGGTCCTTCCCAAAACTCCTACTGCTGTACGGGGTCTGCACCATGGGATCAGTCACACAGAAAATGGAGGGGAAGGCCAGGCGCCACTGAACGCAGCTCACAGTTTACACTCCCCTGGTACGGCTGCCACATTACCTACAGGGGTGAGTCCCCGTGTCCAGGCAGCCCGATACAAATTCCAGCCCTCGGCCTCAGAGCAGGACCAAAATGGTATGGCCAGCCAAGGCCCACCATCACGGGACCTATCCCCCACCAACCGAGATAGCTTTGCTGCCAAACAGCAGGCACGCCACACAGTCACACAAGTCCTCTCACGATTTACCAGCCCACCAGCAGGGGGCCCCCCTGCGACCCTTCGGCCTGGCTTGTCCCACTCTACTTCTGAGGGGGGACCCTTTGCGGGGCGACTGGGTCATCCACAGATTGGTATCAAGTCACCCACTGTGGCACGCATCGACAGGGGCAACCCACCTCCTATCCCGCCTAAAAAACCTGGACTATCTCAGACGCCGTCTCCACCCCATCCTCCAATCAAAGTTTTGGGCGAACCCAGCAGGTCTCCTGCGGTAGGACTAGGGGCGGGTCCAACTAAGTCGGCCAGCACCCCCCAGCTTCCGCCTAAGCCCTCCTTGGACCTGGGGGGTTCAGTGCCAGCCTTGACTGCGTCTCAGGTGGGTGCCCCCTGCCCTGGCAGGCAGCAGGGGCCACAGGCAGCAGCATGCGTGGAATGTTCCCCTGTCACCATCAACTCCACCATCGCATCCATTGTCAGTAGCCCTTCTGTAAACCCTGCTAGTGTTTCATCCCATAGCCCCCAGCACCCAGACAGCCCCTTGGCAGCAGCATCAGGTAAACAGGTGTTCAGGCTCCCAGTCCATGCTCCTACTGTTTCTCCTCTTTCCTGTGCTACTTTCTTTCTATGCCCACTATGTGTCTCCAAATAAAAGTACAGAAAGAGAAAGAAACCATTATATTTCACTTCTACTTATTTAGATCCCCCATAGATGCATTAGAAAGACAGAGATTTTTGAGCAGCGTGGTGTTTTCCTTGAAATATTAGTAACGTCATAAGGACACCCTTTGCTTTCTGTTTAATAATAGCACTCTTTTTAAATGGGTCTGAGGTTGACGCATCCGTCTTTACATGAATAGCTGCGTCTCAAAAACACTTCCCTGTAACCCACTCCACTCTGAAGCTGATGCCAGAGGCTGCTCTTTCCCTTTTGTACCCTCCACATCTGTTTGTCTACAGCATGTCTCTGCATCCTGTGCCCTACCATCAAGCAAATAACCTGGAAGGCCTGATGTTAATAACTGTTTGCTTATGGTCGTTTCTCCTTTTTCCTGAGCTGAGGAAATGATGCGATGGTGGTCTGACGCTGCAACACTTCACTGCCCATGTTTTATTTTGTTAATTATTAATAATGTTCATTTCATATCTGAAATGTAATTAAAATGACTACATCTAGAAACAAAATATCTAGTACTAAAATCTAAAAACATGATTTGTAAATACAAATAAACGAATCAGTAGGTCATAAAATATGCGGTGAAGCACTGTTGCATCACTTCTCTAGCGACCCCTGGTTTGATTGCTGGCCCAAACACCGTTTGTGTGGCGTGTGCAAGTTTCCCTGTGTCAGCATGGTTTTCCTCTGGCTATTCTGGTTTCTTCTCACATTTCCAAGAACGTTACAGAATCAGAATCAGTTTTGTTCGCCAAGTATGTTTACACATGCAAGGAATTCGTTGTCGGCTGATGATATCTCTCTACAATCTACAGTAATGTACAGGTTATTTACACTTTTAGATTAACCTCCTTCTCTAAAGTGGAAGAGTGAATCCTGTGATGGATTAGTGTTGGGTCTAGAGTCTGGGGTTGGGTCGTGCCTTAGGCTGCTGGCTAGGCTTTGGCTCCCCATGACCCTGAATTGGATTCCGTGAATGAATAAAACACAGGGTGCTTGAGTGTCAGACTGGTTTAATCTAGCCCAACACTGGTCTGCAAACTGGTAATGAATCATCCCTGGATGCTGCAACAGTGAACATTATCCAACCCTATGATGGACTGCTGTCCAGTCCAGGGCATGGAAAGCTGACAGAGCCCCTAGATGAGACCAAGATGACCTTTTGATATCAGCGCATGTCCCTCAAGGACAAGGGCACAGGCAAAAATGTGTGCCGGGATAGGACGCCAGTCCATCACAGGGACTGGGCACAAGTCACTGTTGCAGCACTGGGGGATGATCCCCTGACAGGCCTACCATACCTTTGGCAACAGCCACCTGAACACCAACAAGGGGAAATTGACCCCACTTACACTGGGACCTCCATCTTTTTAAATGTCTTTTATCTGGATTGTATCTGGTTCAGATTTGAATCACATGAATTATGACCCCGTTTATATTTACTAGTCAAATGTGTCTCCAGTCAACCATACTGAAATCTGATTGCTGTAACCCACATAACATGTAAATCAGCTTATGACACCTGCTTCCTGTGTTGGTTACAGTTTTTATTTTCAGAAGGTCGTGGCTACATCAAATGTTGCGATTTTTACGTAATCACTTTTCGGAAATTTTGTTAAACTAGGAATAAAACACCAGCTTTGGGAGTTAAGAAGCAGACAACTGTTAAACATGATTAATACAGGAGTGACGTCATAACAAGTGCAACTACGCGCCACATATTAGTTTGGACACAAGAAGGCAAACTGATGGGAGCGGTATGTAATAACATTTATTTTGGACAGTGGTATTTCTTACTCATTTTAATTACTTATAAAAATGTAAAAGTTTTTTACATTCCCTGCTCTGTGAGTCCTACATGGTTGTCTCTCAAGCCACACGGGGATGGATGTCATGGACGATTGTGCCATTTTCGTAAAGAATTGGGTGGATTTTTGCAGTTAAACGCATCTTGGCAGCGGATGCATTTACACTTACCTGATTTAAACAGCTGGCTGCTTCTAAACACTTCCAAACATTAACTCCTGAGGAAGGCACTTTCCTCTTAGTTTAAAGACAATTAAAGTAATTATGTGAAATCAGGACATTTGATGTAGCAACCATCTTTTTCAAATAAAACCTGTAAACAACACAGGAAGCAAGTGTTATGGATTGATTTACATGTTACGTGCGATACAGCGATCAGATTTTTATGTGGCTGACTGGAGATGCATTTGACAATTAAGTGTAAATGCATGTGCTTTAAAAAAACTTGTACAGTCCCACATACAGTTGGCTTGAAAAAGTTTATGAACCCTTTCGAATGTTCTCTATTTCTGCATAAAATATGATCTAAAAACATCAGATATTCACCACAAGTCCTCAAAGTAGATAAAGAGAACCCAGTTTAAACAAATGAGAAAATATTATACTTTGTCATTTATTTATTGAGGAAGATGATCCAATATTACATATTAGTGAGTGGCAAAAGTATGTGAACCTCTAGGATTAGCAGTTAATTTAAAGGTGAAAATTATAGTCTGGTGTTTTCAGTCAATGGGGGATGACAATCAGGTGTGAGTGGGCACCCTGTTTTATTTAAAGAACAGGAATCTATTCAAAGTCTGCTCTTCACAAGCATGTTTGTGTGAAGTGTATCATGGGCATGAAAACAAATTAGATTTCTGAGGGGACCTCAGAAAAAATTAGTTGTTGATGCTCATCAGACTGGAAAAGGTTACCAAAAACAGTCTTCTAAAGAGTTTGGACTCCACCCAATCCACAGTCAGGGACAGATTGTGTACAAATGGAGGAAGGAAAATTCAAGGGACCATTGTTTACCGTCCCCAGGAGTGGTCGCCAACAAAGATCACTCTAAGAGCAAAGGCATGTAATAGTTTAGCACAAAGGACCCCAGGGTAACTTCTAAAGCAAAACTGAAGGCCTCTCTCACATTGGTTAATGTTCATGAGTCCACCATCAGAAGAAACACTAACAACAATGGTGTGCATGGCAGGGTTGCAAGGAGAAAGCCACTGCTCTCCCCAAAAAAAGAACATTGCTGCTGCCATCTGCAGTTTGCTAAAGATCACGTGGACCAAGGCCAGAAGGCTATTTGGAAGAATGTTTTGTGGACGGATGAAACCAAAATAGAACAATTTGGTTTAAAAGAAAAGCTTTGTTTGGAGAAAGGAAAACACTGCATTCCAGCATAAGAACCTTATTCCATCTGTGAAACATGGTGGTGGTAGTATCATGGTTTGGGCCTGTTTTGCTGCATCTGGGCCAGGACATTTTTCCCACATTGATGGAACAGTGAATTCTGAATGATATCAGAGAATACTAAAGGAAAATGTCAGGGCATCTGTCCATGAACTGAATCTCATGAGAAGGTGGGTCATGCAGTAAGACAACGACCCTAAGCACACAAGTCATTCTACCAAAGAATGGTTAAAGAAGAATAAAGTGCATGTTTTGGAATGGCCAAGTCAAAGTCCTGACCTTAATCCAATCGAAATGTTGTGGAAGGACCTGAAGCGAGCCGCTAATGTGAGGAAACCCACCAACATCCCAGAGCTGAAGCTGTTCTGTATGGACAGTTACCAGAAATGTTTAGTTGCATTATTGCTGCACAGGGGGGGTCACACCAGATACTGAAATCAAAGGTTCACATACTTTTGGCACATTTTCCTCAATAAATAAATGACCAAGTATAATATTTTTGTCTCATTTGTTTAACTGGGTTCTCTTTATCTACTATGAGGACTTGTGTGAAAATCTGATGATGTTTTAGGTCATATTTATGCAGAAAATTATAAAAGGTTCACAATCTTTCAAGCACCACTGTACAAGACGAACAAAAAGTGTAAATGGGGTCTTTGTTGCTCCAAATTCCACTTGTCCATAGATGTTTAAAGTGCACACACTATACCGACTAGAATCGACAACAGTGCCTTTAGAAGAAGCATGTGGCTTTATATTTATTTCTTCAGACTAACAAATAGTAACCAACTTCCCATTCAAAAAATCTACTTACAAGCATGTGGCAAACATTTAGAGGTACTCCTTTACTGTGATTCCCGTATGGCTGTACCTAAAACATTTCCCCTAAACTCTCCATGCCTAGGCACGTTTCGTCTGTCTCTTGATTCCTACGTTTTTGTGTTCCACACTGTCAGTTTGAGATGAGCTTAACAGATTTGATGTGATTTATCCTGCATATACTTAGATATTCTAATCTAGCTTGCATTTGTCTCCTTTTATTTGCATTGTGATGTGTTGTTTAGTTTGAAATTGAATGGTTTTACTGTTTTAGCAAATTGATCTGACATTATGGGCAGACATTCTGGATGCAAATTTATGTCTTGCCGAGTGCCATAGTTGTGATGTCATGCCAAAACATGGCCCCTACTGACACAGTCACCCTGCACTATGCAGCTGAGCTGACTTAGTCTATTGTGTGCTAAAAAGTTTAAAGGAACAGTATCAGGTGACTGTTGCAGTTTGTTGAGCACATTTTGGCATGATCTCTTTACACAACCTACTTTTGTTTAACTGATCTTGCTTGCCCCTCCCAGGCTGGTGTCCCTCCATAGTCCCCACACTAACCTGTGGTGACCCCGTCCCCCTGGATGACGGGCACACCCTTTTGCTCCAAGCTGCTTCCCAGGGAAATGTCACTTTATTGTCTATGCTGCTTAATCAAGATTCATCAACGGATATTTGTTACCTCCAACAAGACCTAACCTCTGCCTTGTTTTCTGCTGCTCAAAATGGACAAACAGGTACTGTTGTGCTCTAGTGTAGCTGTAAAAGCAATGGAATCATTATCACTGCAATGAGTGTTCATTGGATTTGTGTCTAAATTAGATGTACAGTGCTAATACTGTATCCAGTGTTTGGAAGTGTGAACATAATAGATATTTGTTTTTGTAGATTGCTTGAATCTGCTGCTGAGTTTGGGAGTGTCTGCTGATGCTTCTGATGAAAATGGATTTACCCCGTTACACTTTGCTTCTGCTAATGGCCACCATGGGTGATTGGTTTTCTTTCCCTTTTTAAACCATACATCAACTTTCAAAACAGCAAATGCTGGGCTGTCTTATGCCTAACATTGGAAGGAGGGTACTTAAAACAGCTTTTTCCGTAGATCTGTAGAGTTTGCACTTGAAATTATTCCAGATATTTGGTTGGTAGTCCGTGACTGCTGTCAGTATGTCATCACTCTCGGCTGACCTTTTCTGACTTCAGGCAGTGTCACTGTCTGAACCTGCTGTATCCTGTTAGATCTTGCTCTGTTTGGAAACCAAACACCTGGCCATCATTTTCACCTGGCTTTGTACTCGTAGATGCGTGAGGGCTCTACTGGACCAGGGCGTGCAGGTGGATTGTGAGTGTGTAGGTGGCCAGACTGCACTGATCCTGGCCTCCAGGCAAGGCAGTGCAGATTGTGTGACAGCCCTGCTGGATGCTGGAGGGGATCGCTCCCATGTAGCTGAGGTGAGCTCCCTGATAACATACAATGGAACTATACTGTAGGTTCCCATAACGATCATAATTGCGCAGTGGTTGGTGGTAAATCACGCTCTGCAGTGTTCTTTGTGCTCCCTCTTTTAATAGTGCTTATATGCACTCTTTATACTTTCTCTGTTAGTGCGTTTACTTGCACTTAATAATCCAATAATACATTGAAATTTTGTACATCTCATTGTGTTGATTTCAAATAGTTTTGAGGATGATGAAGCCATATTTCAGGATGATAATGCATCTTGCTATAGAACAAGGAGTGTTTACTTTAGGAAAGACATACAGCAGTGCCAGCAAACGGTCCGATTTAAAAAACTTAATATTGATGCATCTGTCCATGACAAGGCTTCATCCTGCAAGGCTGATCAGTCAACTTTTATAGAGAAATTTGGATTTTCATTAGTGAAGTTCATGCCTCAAAGAATTCAGGTTGTCAAAAAAGTACTTGTGATAAGTAATTGTAGACAATAAGTAATTGTGGTTAGTTTTTTTGTGGATAATTCCATATTTTTCCTTGACACCAAGTGATTTTTCTCCAGTTTATCTGTGAATTCTAATTAAAGTAATTAATGGCACCTCTTCCCAGATAAACTGGAGAAAAATCACGGAATGTTCAACTATTCAATAACAATAGTTTGACATCGTATCTGTGAGTTATGTATTTGCTGCATAATAAAAAAACAAAAAACACAAAGAAGTGAACATCCTCTGTGCTGGGTGGGCTTGTTGCACACAGGAGAGCTGCACTGCTCTTCATGCCGCAGTGAGTTTTGGTCATGTGGATGTCCTGAAGCTGTTGCTCTACCACTCGTCTCCTCAAGCTGTGACAAGTGGCTCAGTGGACAACCTGAACGTACAACAAACATACTCCAGGCCAGTGATAAGTGGCAACATTATCAACCATGCCAACCAGGACGGCTGGACTGCTGCCCACATTGCTGCATCCAGAGGCTACAAGGTGATGGAAGGTTTTGTATACACAGCCATCCTTGCACGATCATGTATTGTATATTTCCGCTGTATCATATTGAGTTTCAAGGTTGTGTGACAGGTGGTAGGCTTCCCTCAGATTGTGTCTCCAGGCTTTTTAAGAGGCTTGTACAACCATTTTCCAGTTCTCTTCTCTAACCGACCCATTTTTGAGAGCCAAACTGCATGTTACCAAACTCATTGTCAGTTGTGCCGTTAGACAGGAATTAAGAGGAGTAACAGTTGTACTTTCCTCCTGTTGTGTTTTTCAGAAATGCCTTGAGGTTTTATGTAGCCACAGCCAACAGGATATTGAGAAGAGGGACAAATGTAATCGCACTATTCATGATGTGGCCACAGATGACTGTAAAGACCTACTGGAGAACCTGGGTGATTGTTTGTTTTCAATGGTGGTGATTCGTCACTGGGAAATCAGGTCACATGCCATTACATTGGAAAACAGAAATCTTAATTGTGATTTCTTTTAATTCCAGTGTCTGGTCTAATAACCAATTGTAATGCTGATGGAGCTGTTTCAGAGATTTATTACAAAAAGCACATGGGGATCAGGCACAAAATCATAGTTAGGTACGCAAACATAGGTTCAAGAATGAAGTAGCGATTAAGAAACACTCAGAGACACACATAGCAGTGAAACTTAGCAACCAAGGGTGAAGCTATCAAACTAAATTGGGGACACTTATAGACATCAAACAAGGAGCAGGTGCAGGGATTTCAATCGAGGATCAGATCGCACCAGGCAGGAGACTGGGCTGGGGGAGAGTGAGTGTAGGTAATGCTGTGAAATGGAATCCAGTACATTGGATGGCAGGCTGTGACATTTGTGGTATCCATAATATTTTGGCAAATTGAAATACACACACAGGCACTATAAATCACACCACTTGTTTTGTTTTATTTTGCACCCTAGTTGAGCATTCCATATCATATTTTTATATGCACTTCACTTTAGTTTGAATTGTCTCACCCTGCAGTGTTTCTGTCTGCATCACATGATATGGTAATCAAGAGCTCTTAAATATTGTATCCTTAATTAATATTATGTCCATCATCTGCAATCTAAATGGACAACCTATAAAAAAAACCATAATTACGTATTTTTCGGGAACCATAAGGCGCACTTAAAATCCTTTAATGTTTTCAAAAAAAATCGACAGTGCGCCTTTAAATGCGGTTGTGTCTAATGTATGAATTAATTTTCTGGTTGTGCTTCCTGATCTAGAACCGATTGTAGATGGTACACGGCGCTTATAAATCTGTCAAATGTTTTAGCACACGGCCCTTGGTAAGTTACGAAGCTATATGGCAACCGTAGTGTTTGTACAGCATAGCGGAGTTAATACGGTATGTGCTTCAGCATTAGGGTACGTGCATTCATTCATTTATTTTCGAAGCGGATTTCAAACTCAGTCACGCAGTACAACATGGACATAGAGCAGCTGCGAGAGAATTCAACATTAACGAATCAATGATACGGAAGTGGAGGAAGCAAGAAGACGCCCTGCGCCAGGTAAAGACCAAACTGAGCTTCCGACGGAACTTAAGAGTTTTGTTTCATTTCATGCGCCTTATAACCCGGTGCGCTTTATGTATGAAAATAGATCCATTAGCAGCCGATTACTGATATTGCGTCTTATAACCCGGTGCGCCTTATAGCCCGGAAAATACGGTATGAGGCTGAGTATTGCAACTCTGGAAGTATTTAACCTCCCCTTGCTATTTGTGGACATGCAGTGCTACAAAATCGTCACTTTTTGGAAATATTTCTTTCTTACAGCTTGATATCAAAACCCATTCTCAAATCTCAGATTTCCAGCTTAATTTACACATTTTTCTTTACTGCAGTGAAACAACAACAGGCAACAGTTCTGAAGATTACTTAAAAAAAAAAAACGTTTTGGTAGGGTATATGCTTATTAGTGACTAGCTGACTTTTGTTGACTATTTGAGTACGTTCATTACTCCATGTGAAAATTGAAGGAAACTGGCTTTGACTAAAAAGATGCTGGGGCATTTTGGGAAATGTAGTTCCTCCAGTGAATTTTCTTGGTGTGTCCTGTAGTTCTGCTCATCATTTCAAGACAAAATTGACTTTTATTTATTTATTTATTTATTTATTTATTTTTACATTGCCGTAATTTTATAGGTGCACAGCATCATTTTACATTTTAAGTGGGACTGATAACGCCCCTGAACCCCTTTTATTTATTTATTTATTTATTTATTTATTTTTTAATTAATTAATTAAATTTTTTTTGCATTATCTTTAGAGCCATTGTACTGGAAATCTTCATTTGTCTAGCAAAGGGCTACAGCAATTTTGGTTGTATTGGCAGCATCCATTTTCCCATCCGTCCTGACCTGTTGCCCAGTCTGTACTGAAGAAAAACACCCCCACAACATTTCACATGATTCAGTATAGCACTTGATAAGAAGGTGCTTCTTTGTTGCCACCCTCCCAAAAAGCCAATAAGCTTGAAATTGTTGTCCCATGCACAGACTGACCAATCTCAGACATAAAGACTTGTAAGTCCTTTAAAGTTGCCACTGCCCTCATGGTAGCTCCACAGATCAATATTCTCCTGGCTTGTTCATCTAGTGTGGAAGGACGGATTTAAGCAAAGTATTGGTGATACCATACACTTTCCACTTTCCACTTCTTGTTAATGCTCTGAATGGTAGTGATAGTTAAAGCCTATAAAATTGTTTTGTATCATTTTTGTATCACAGCTTTATCCCGGAACCCTTTTGAAAACCATTGTGAACCCGTGTTACCTTGATCTAGTAGTAGTGGAATCCTCAAAGAACAATTAATCAAAACCACTACAGTTGATGTCAGATTGGGGGAATTACTCTGGTATGCAATCTGGAAGGAGACTGGTTGTACCTAAGCTAGAATATAATGGTTACTGTAAAGGGGCTGATCACTTATCCAAAAAAAAATTAAATCACTTGGATTTGATTTATATAAAATTTCAGGGGGTAATCAAAAAACAAAAGGGAGTAATTCAGACAGGATACAATGATTTTCTATAGGCACTGTGTGTTTTGCAGCTTGTTTGAATGACCTAACTCTGCACTCTGGGGCCCTTTCTCTCTCAGACTGCTACAGGGTGGTGGTGCAGGTACACGCTGGCTCAGCTCAGCACCTGTGTCCTGTCGACGTACTGGAAAGTGGCACCACCATTGGGACGGTTAGCGTCCATCGCTGCACCAGTTGGTCGGAGTTAAGCCAGGAACTGAGCCATCTGTTAATATGTCATCTACAACTCGTGTGTGGGAGCTGGGAGTTGCAGGAGGTGCCAGGAGGAGCGGACATCTCTCTGGGCCTCTCCTCAGACAGTGTGGCCTCTGTGAAGATGGGTAAGCTCCCCAGATAGCACTGACATACCTTTTTTAAAGGAAACATTGCTATTAGGTTGCTTGCTTTTATTATTGTTGTGTTCTTTAATACTGTTGCACAAATGTACACCGTTACTGTAAGTCTAGTCCAGTGGTTTTCAAGCTGGTCTTTATGCACCACATGTTAGAACTTGTAGGTTTTATAGCTTTTAAACAATGGAGCAACAGAGTAAAAAGCAATTATGGTTACTCATGCTTTCTCTGAGTTTTATGGTGCTCATAGTCACAAAGCCATGTTGGTAAACAGGAAATTAGTTCTGTTTGGAAAAGAGCAACACATTTTACATTATCCTTGGAAAATCCATGTGTAGGCACTCACACACTCACTCACACTGGGACACATTAGAGATGCTGGCTGGTGTAAACCCATGCAGACACGGGAAGAACCTGCAAACTCCCGGCAAGGCCAGTATTCAAACCTGTGACCACTTTGCCACTACACTGCCCATTTAAAAACACTTGTGTATTAATAATGTAGTGCAATGGGCAGCGTGTAATCGTCCGCTCTTCTGTGCGTGATGTTGATTGATTAATGATCACGTATGGCCTGTGGTAAGCAATACGAGACACGGATTTGTGGTTGGTCTGCTATGTGAGAGAAATTAACCCTCTGAGCAGCTGTTGCTTTCTAAATTCCTCTTGCACAGTTTTAATTTCCCTGTCTAAGGACAAAGTATATCAAAAGGGGTTTACATGCAGTTTATAAGCAGAGGACAGTGTCAACTTACTATGGTTAGGATCATAAAGGGTTAAAGCAGACATGTATACACACACACACACCCTTGCCTCACTTCACTAAAAACAAAAAACATTTTGCCCTTCCAAGCCTGCAAACTTTTAATATAATTTAGATGCACTCTGGGACTGGACCCTCTTTGAATGTCTGTCTCATCTGGGTGATATCCAAAGCAGCCACTGTGGACAAGTAGGGGAAGGAGTTGGCACTGAGACATAACTAAGGATTGGCCTGGCCTCATGGTTGTCATGGCATAGGACTATTAAAAAAATAAACCCACGTTATTGCCTAACACTTTCATCAAAATGGTTTTTCCTTCACAAACTTTGTTTCACTAGGTTTTAATTAGAGAGTGCTAAACAGCTCTGCAAAAATGGAACATCTGCACAGAGTAGGGGTACTTTTCCAAAATAGAAAGACCAGATGCCATAAAAATTGGCTGATTTAGCAGGGTGATCACTGTTATTATGCATAAGCAAGGAGGAATCTGAAAAGTGGAAGGCTGGGAGATGAGGAATGCAGGACTGATGTTACACAACACACACACACACACACACAACACACACTTGTAGACATATATAATTCTATCATTTAAAAAAACAGCCTACCAAACAATAATATATATTGTAGATAGTAGACCCTTTTTTATCTTGTCTGCTTCAGCCTGTACATTGCTTTATGCCATGCACACACTTGTTATTAAACAGAAAGGAAGGGTAAATAAGGTGTTATTTGTTATTTGACCATCTCTAAGAAATGACTGATATTACAGATGGTGCTTGGAAAGTTTGTGGAAACCCTTTAGAATTTTTATATATTTCTGAAAAAACTTGACCTAAAACATCATCAGATTTTCACCACAAGTCGTTAAAATCAGACAAGAGAACCAAGTTAAAACAAATGAAACAAAATATTATTACTTGGTCATTTATTTATTGAGGAAAATGATCCAATATTACATATTAGTCAGTGGCCAACGTATGTGAACCTCGTAGGATAGCGTTCATTTGAAGGTGAATGAAGTAGAGTAGGTTGTTTCACTCAAGGGGGATGACAATCAGGTGTGAGTGGGGACCCTGTTTTGTTTAAAGCAAGGGATCTCATCAAGGCTGCTCTTTCAACAGCAAATGTTTGTGGACGTGTATCATGGGCATGGGGAAAAAAACCAAAGGAGGATTGAGGACCTCAAAGAAAAGAGTTGTTGAGGCTTCATCAGGCTGGAAAAGGTTACAAAACCATCTCTAAGAGTTTGGGACTCCACCAATCACAGTCAGGAACAGAGTGTGTTACAAATGGAGGAAATTCAAAGACCATAGTACCCTCCCCAGGAGTGGTCGACCAGCAAGATCAGATCAAGCTCAAGGGCGTAATAGTTAGCGAGGTCACAGGGACCCAGTTTAAAGCAACATGAAGGCCATCTCTCCACATTGTCTAATTGTTAAATTGTTCTTGAGTCCACCATCAGAGAACACGAACAACAATGGTTGTGCCATGGCAGGGTTGCAAGGAGCAAAGCCCATCTCTCCAAAACGAACATTGCTGCCCATCTGCAGTTTTGCTAAAGATCAGTGGAACAAGCCAGAAGGCTAGGGGAGAATGGTTGTGTTGGGAGGATGAGAGCAAAATAGAACTTTTGCGTTTAAATAAAAGCGTTATTTGGAGAAAGTAAGACAATGCATCCAGATAAGAACCTTATCCCATCTTGAACATGTTGGTGGTAATAGTATTCATGGTTTGGGGCTTGTTTTGCTGACATCGGCCAGGACGGCTTCCATCATTGATGGAACAATGAATTCTGAATTATATCAGAAGAAAAAACCTCTAAAGGAAAATTTTCAGGACCAGAGTTGAAGCGTTCTGTAGGGAGGAAGGGCTGAAATTACTCCAAGCCGTATGCAGGGACTGATCAACAGTTACAGAACGTTTAGTTGCAGTTATTGCTGCACAGGGGGTCACACCAGATACTGAAAGCAATGGTTCACATTCTTTTGCCACTCACTAATATGTAATATTGGATTATTTTCCCCAATAAATAAATGAACAAGTATAATATTTTTGTCTCATTTGTTTAACTGGGTTCTTTTTATTTACTTTTAGGACTTGTGAAAAAGAAAAATGTGAAAATGTGATGATGTTTTAGCTCATATTTATGCAGAAATACAGAAAATTCTCAAGGGCTCACAAACTATCAAGCACCACTGTAACTTGTATTTTTGATCCATGTTGTCATTTAGTTGTAAAATGGTTGTGAAACTCCTATATTTTATTGTTTTTCCTATTTATTAGGGGTGTAATGATGCATCGCAATGCAAAAATGACACAATGTGCATCATGGAGATATACAATCTCACATACGTTCTGTTTATTATCTGATACATCAAGTTTAATAAGTACACATTATTTTGAATTGTTGTTCAGACATAAAAAAACTGTTGTTTTCACTCGGTTATTTAATATATGGTGAAGCTACAATAGGAACATTTTATTTATAATTTTAAACCTCTCTAGTGATTTCTTTTATTTGCATAGGACTAAAGGTTTTTTGTTTAACAACTTATTCAAGAAAATGTTCACTGCTTTGTGTTGCTTGCACTTCGGCAATAAAAACAAATCATAAGAAAATCAAATCATGAACTAACCGAATCGTGAGCAGAGTGCATCATTACACCCCTACTATTTATGGAAACAGCAGTGAGGAGAGATGACTGCCCATGATCTTATAAAGACCCACTTGTCTGAATTTGAGTCTTATGATCTTTGTCTTACAGCTATAAAATATATGCTCATTTAATGCAGACTCTATACAGAGTGAGTTATAACATGTTTAACTCCCAAGTATTAAATTCTCACTTAAGTATACGCTTGGAGAATCAGTCAGGTTTGTGTGTGTAAATGAAATCCAACCAAGTATCCACAAACAGTGCTTCTTTTATGTATGCATGACACATCTGTTTATATACATGATAAAATATGTAGGCAGTTCACATACCGTATTTTCGGGCTATAAAGCGCCAACGGGTTTATAAGGCGCAATATCCATGATCGGCTGCTAACGGTCTTGTTCCATTACATAAAGCGCACCGGACGTATAAGGCATGAAATGAAACGAAAACTGCTTACGTTCCGTGGAAGCTCAGTTTGGTCTTTACCTGGCGCAGGGCGTCTTCTTGCTTCCTCCACTTCCGTACCATTGATTCGTTAATGTTGAATTCTCTCGCAGCTGCTCTATGTCCATGTTGTACTGCGTGACTGATAGCGTTGTGTTTGAAATCCGCTTCAAAAATGAATGAATGAATGCACGTACCCTAATGCTGAAGCACATACCGTATTACTCCGCGATGCTGCACACTACGGTTGCCGTAAGCTTCGTAACTTACCAAGGCCGTGCTAAAACATTTTGACAGATTTATGAGCGCCGTGTACCATCTACAATCGGTTCTAGGTCAGAAAGCACAACCAGAATTAATTCATACATTAGACGCACCGCATTTTAAGGCGCACTGTCGATTAAAGGATTTTAAGTGCGCCTTATGGTCCGAAAAATACGGTATCTGCAATGTTGTTGTTGTTTTTGTTGTTGTTGTTATTATTATTATTATACTGTAATATCACTGTCACCTGAATAATGGAAAACACTGAGATCACCTACTGTAATTTTCATATGAGTGCACACATCCACACAAACACAATTTTCAGGATTGATTTTTAATTCTTTTAGACACTTTTCATATATATATAAAATGTGTGCGCACTTCAGGTGATGCTGTCTGGGCACCTGGGCAGGAGTTGGTGCAGCCTCCTTGGGATCTGATCCGTAAGAGACTGAGCCAGCGGATCTCCATCCACCTTAAAGGTAATGTGTGTGACAACTTAAGTGTAAGGCCCTTAATGTGTAACATTTGATCTTCTGCTCCCTTTTTTACCTTTGGCACGACTTGCATTTGTTGGGTATTCAATGACAATATTTATGCAAAACTAACATTAGGCTGTTGCTTTCCTAACTTCACAGTAAAATGCACATTAAAGGTGTTAACAGTTAAAAATGTCTACAACACATGCCTGAACTGAGCAAAAGTCAAAAACATTTATGCACAGTAACAGAAGTGGATTGCCAATTGGATTACACAGACACAGTTTTTTTAGTTTTGATATGCTAACAAACCCTTTGGCCTAACAAAGCTATATATTCTTTTATAAAACTATTTTCTCCACTGAGAACTAAAGATGTCAAATTGATCAAAATATACGTCTTACTAGCCACCTATCCCTAGAACCCAGACTCTACAATATTCTGGATTATATAAAATCACATTACAGCTGTGATATAACGCAAATGGCAGAATAAATCAATGAAAAATATGCACCATAGCACAAGAAGTTGATGGCTGGATTTCTCAACATTTTTACCCCCCTATCTCCTCAGGTTGTGTCTAATCCATTGCAAAAATTATGGAATCACTACATTCAGATTTCATACATCCAAATTTTGTTGCAAATAATCAAATCACATGCATCACACCAAATAATTTTGGTTTAACAGCCGAGTATTCTTACTTCATGGAGCATACTTCCAACAAAACAAAAGTAAATCATTTAATTAGTGGCATGTTTTATCCAGATCAAGTAGAGGAAAAATATGGAATCATTAAATGTTTAAAAAAAATCAACTTGAAATCACGTTGTAATTTGCATTTCTAAAACAAATACCAGCACAAGTGCAAAGCAGTCTGCAGTTAAAACAGACGTCTTACAGACCTCAGTGAGATGTTGGACTTGGCCCGAACAAGAGTTTTCTCAGTTTTCAGGGAGTGTAGCAAAAGATGTTGTTTGCTCCCAGTCAGCTGTGTCTGTAATTTGATGCAAGTTAAACCAACATGAGAAGGTTATACACTCACCGGTCAGTTTATTAGGTACACCTTGTTAGTACCAGGTTGGACCCCCTTTTGCTTTCAGAACGTCCTTAAATCTTCGTGGCGTAGATTTAACAAGGTCGTGGAAACCTTCCTCTGTTTTCATGCCAATTTTGGTTCATATTGGCATGAAAGCATCACGCAGTTGCTGCAGATTTGTCGGCTGCACATTCATGATGCAAAGTTCCTGTTTCATCGCATCCCAAAGGTGCTCTATTGAGATCTAGTGACTGTGGAGTCAATTTGAGTAAAGTGAACTAATTTTCATGTTCAAGTAACCAGTTTGAGATTATTTGAGCTTTGTGACATGGTGCGTTATCCTGCCAGAAGTAGCCATCAGAATACAGGTACACTGTGGTCATAAAGGGATGCACATGATCAGCAACAGTACTCAGGTAGGCTGTGGAGTGCTTAAATGGTATTAAGGGGCCCAGAGTGTGCAAAAATCACGCCATTGTAGTATCCCCCACACCATTGCACCAGCCTGAACCATTGATAAATGGATGGATCCATGCTTTCATGTTATTCACACCAAATTCGGACCCTACCATCCAAATGGCGCAGCAGCCATTAAGACTCATCAGACCAGTCAATATTTTTCCAATCGTCTATTGTCCAGTTTTGGTGAGCCTATGAGAATTGTAACCTCAGTTACCTGTTCTTAGCTGACAGAAGTGATGTCCTAGTGCATCCACTTCAAGTTTTGACATGTTTTGCACTTAGAGATGCTCTTCTGCATACCTCCATGACAACGAGTGGTTATCTAAGCTACTGTTGCCTTTCTATCAGCTTTTTCTATCTGTCTGGCCATTCTCCTCTGACCTCTGAAATCAACAAGGCATTTTCCCCCAGAGAACTGCCGCTCACTGGATTTTTTTTTTTCCAGAGCTTTCTCTTTAATCCCCAGAGATGGCAGCACATGAAAATCCCAATAGATCAGCAGTTTCTGAAATACTCAGACCAGCCCGTCTAGCACCAACAACCATGCCACATTCAATATTACGTTTCTTCTCCATTCTGATGCTGGGTTTGAACTTCAGTAGGTTGCCTTGACCATGTCGACATGCCTAAATGCATTGGGTTTCTGCCATGTTATTGGCTAATTAGCTATTTGCATTATAGAACAGTTGAACAGGTGTATCTACTTAAGTGTCTACCGTATTTTTCGGACCATAAGGCGCACTTAAAATCCTTTAAGTTTCTCAAAAATCGACAGTGCGCTTTAAAATGCGGTGCGCCTAATGTATGAATTAATTCTGGTTGAGCCTTCTGACCTAGAACCGATTGTAGATGGTACATGGCGCTCATAAATCTGTCAAAATGTTTTAGCACGGCCTTGGTAAGTTACGAAGCTTACAGCCACCGTAGTGCGCAGCATCGTGGAGTAATACGGTATGTGCTTCAGCATTAGGGTATGTGCATTCATTCATTCATTTTCGAAGCGGATTTCAAACTCAACGCTATCAGTCACGCAGTACAACATGGTCATAGAGCAGCTGCGAGAGAATTCAACATTAACGAATCAATGGTACGGAAGTGGAGGAAGCAAGAAGACGCCCTGCGCCAGGTAAAGACCAAACTGAGCTTCAGAGGGAACTTAAGAGTTTTGTTTCATTTAATGCGTCTTATAACCCGGTGCGCTTTATGTATGAAAATAGATCCGTTAGCAGCCGATCATTGATATCGCGCCTTATAACGCGGTGTGCTTTATAGCCCGAAAAATACGGTAAGTACAATGACAAAAGTGCCAGAATAGAAAACTCAAAGCACTAAGCCTTGAAAATATATAATAATGAACAAACAAAAGAAAACAAATTGGTGGAACAAGAAGCAATGTTTGTGATCGATCAATGAAAAGCCAAATGAATACCAGCGCTAATATGTAAACAGAAGAAAACAAAGTTACAGTGAGCTAAAGGCTAGCAATCATGGAGTGTGGATAATTGGATGAAAGTGATATTCAGCGATGTAGTACAAGTCTCCATTGGTCAAGGAGATGATTCCAATAAAACATATACAAAATTACTACCTTGAGAAAACTATCAAATCTGTGAATTTTGTAACAGAGCACAAAGTGTTAAAGCTTTTCTTCAGGAAGGGCATATCAACTCAACGAAATGGCCAGCAAACCATCTGGATCTCAGTCTGGCTGAATATTTATGGTGATTATTAAAATAACTAGTTCATAAGAAGCCTCAATCCTGCAGACCTGATACATTTACCTCACAGACACAGTTGAAAGCCATAGTTTGGTCACACAGTCCTCTTTAAAAAGAATTTGTGCTATCTATAGCTTCTCTGATTTTTTTTGTTTTGTTTGTTTTTGTCAGGTCTGTCAGAGTGCTCGCTGGATGAGATGACCTATGATTCTCTGATTCCCCTCCAGCTACTGCAGAACTATGTGCGCCTGGTACGCTGGTACAGTAAATTGTATTAAAGGATTTTGGGTTGTGGAAATTTATGTGTGTACTAATTTAAACTAATAAAGCATTTTAATAAATGAAACATGGGTAAGCCAAATTAAGGGCTGGGGGGTGATTCTGTGACTTGAGACAGAGCAGGTGTGCCGCAGTCACAGTGATGTATTGTACATTTACAGCAATGTGATGGATTCATTAAAGTGCTCAAGACTGGTCTATTGCCTAGGTTGAACAGTATCATAATGTCATTTTCCATGGACTTGAGGGGAGCTTTCAGGAATACGTCGCCAACTATATAGCCAATCACATCAAGGTAAGAGAAGGAAAAAGGAGTTATCGGGGTTGTACATTATCCTTTTGAACAGGCAGCATGTGTACTAGAAAGGTGTCAGTTGTTAAGTTGTAAATTTGTAAGCTGGAATTTTGTGGCATTGACATAAAATGTCTCAAATTGGATTAGTTTTATAGAGAAATGGAATCTAGAGTGCTTCCCCTAACAAGCACATAAGTTTGTGATATTTGGGTGTGCATTATGCACACCACACATATGCACTTATAAGTACACCCCTTTAAACTTACTAGGGACTGTGGTAGCCTAGTGGTTAAGGTACTGGACTATGGACCGGAAGGTCCAGGGTTCAAATCCCACCCCTGCCAAGCTGCCACTGTTGGGTCCTTGAGCAATACCCTTAACCCACAATTGCTTGGATTGTAAGATTGTATCAGTTGAAATGATGATATGTCATTTCATGTCATTTCATGGTGATACGTGCAAATATGAGTTACTCTAGCCTTTCTGTCAGCTTGAACCAGTCTGACCATTCTCCATTGAGCTTTGTCATCAACGAGGCATTTCTGTCTGCATAACTGATGCTCACTGGATGCGAACTCTAGGGACTGTTTTGCAAGAAAATCCCAGATCATATTTGTTCCCAATCACATGGATGATGTGAAAATTACTTGAAGCCACTGACCTGTATCTGCTTGATCTTATGCATTGCATTGCTGCCCCATAATCAAGAGAGCAGATAATTGCATGAATGAGAAGGTGTACAGGTGTTCCTAAAAAAATGCTCTGTGTGTGTGTGTGTGTGTGTGTGTGTGTATGTGTGTGTGTGTGTGTGTGTGTACATGTAGAACAGGCAGGAGGCCTTAGGGATAAGCTGTGATGTTATACGTGTGGAAGTAGATGAGGGTCTGACTAAAGATCAGCTGCTGGAGACCTTTATCAACTGTGGTATGATCTTTTGAAATGTTTCTATTTATTATTGTCAACACATATATATATATACACATATATATATATATATATATATATATATATATATATATATACAGTATATATCTCAAAATGTTCAGTACATTCATACATGTTTTCATGTTAGTAAGCAAAAACAATGTGGGTATATATATATATGATCATGACAGGACTCTTATGCTTTGTTCCAGGGTTCCTGGTCTGTGTGCAGGAGGCTGTTGTAGGCCGATGTGTGGTGGTGGTGCTAGAGGGTTTGGAGAAAGCTCACTCCCTTACCCACATGCTGGAGAACCTGTGTGAGGCACTGGAGAACCGTGGCTCCCTGTTCTCCCTCTCTCTTAACCACAGTGAGTTTTCTTAAACCGCTTGATTTGCCATGTCTGTTTAATGCCAGGACACGGAGCCCTATCACAGAGCACTAGCTATTATTGATTGGGCATTTCTAGTGTTTTGAAGTGACTGTTACACTGTCAGTGACGCATTACTTATTAACTCCTTAAAACAGTGTTTTCTTGGCTGCTATCGTTTCAAAAAAATAATCTGATCAAGCGTCCTGGCATCATGTTGAAGCTGCCACATGCTGCTGTTTTTTTTTTTTCTTCAATTTTTAATACTACATACAAATGTTCTGTATTTTTGGTTGCATTCTAACAAAAAGACTGAGAAATAATTACATATGGTAATTATAACATTGCTAAAACAGCAAATATAACAATGGCATGGTGGCCTAAGACTTTTGCTCAGTACTTTATATAAATAAATAACCAATATAAAAATGATTTTCAGTATTTTACCTTTAAATGGTATTCATAATACTTTTAGACTTTTTTTTTACTTTTAATCATTTTTAATGGGAAAATTGAATATTGAACCCAGTGTTGTGAATCAAATCGTAACATGTATTTTTACTCCCTTACCATCTTCACCAAAGACTATAGATTAGTGTTGAAATGTTAATGAATTAAGAAATATTTCATGGAAGAATTGTTATTATTAGTCAATATTAATCAATGTCCCTCATGCGGGGTTAGCTTTACATTAAGGTAAGAGAAAGAAAAACCCAATAAGTTTCGCTATAGAAGGTGGAAACTTCTCTCATGAATATCTAGGGACATATAAAGTAGATTGGTAGTTACTGTATATACGCTTATTGATCACTTTATTAGAAACAACTCCTCGTTTCTACACTCACTGTCCATTTTATCAGCTCCAGTAATCATGTAGAAGCACTCTGTGGTCCTACAGTTACAGTTTGTACTGTGTTAGTACTGTGTTTGTACTGTGGGACTGTGGTAGCCTAGCGGTTAAGATGCTGGACTCTGGACCAGAAGGTCCAGGGTTCAAATCCCACCTCTGCCCAGCTGCCGCTGTTGGGTCCTTGAGCAAGACCCTCAACCCACAATTGCTTGGTTTCTAAGACTGTACCAATGTCGCTCTGGATAAGGGCGTCCGCTAAATGCTGTAAATGTTAGTGTGTGTTTTACTGGTGTAATTGGATCAGACACAGCAGTGCTGCTGGAGTTTTTAAAACACTGCATTCACTCATTGTGCACTCTATTAGACACATCTACCTTACTGCTGGTCCTTGTAAATGTAAAGTCAGAGACAGTAGCTCATCTGATGTTACACAGTTTGTGTTAGTCATTCTCGAATCCTTCATCAGTGCTCACAGGATGCTGCCTACAGGGTGCTGGTGGCTGGACACTTTGGGTTGGTGGGCTATTTTCAGCAGTGACAATGAGGTGTATAAAACCTCCAGCAGCACTGCTGTGTCTGATCCACTCACACCAGCACAACACACTCACTAAGACACCACCACAACAGTGTCAATACAGTGCTGAGAATGATCCACCACCAAATGGTACCTGATCTGTGCTTAGTTGCATAGTGGCATAGTTTTGTATTTATTATCCTGAACCTTTTATTGATGTCAAGTAGGTGTGTAAGATATCAATTAGGGGTAATTATTCATTCCCACCTCTAAATCTACTCTTCTTAAGGTGCCCCAGTTATCTGGTTCTGTATTTCTGTTCTTGATTAACAGGTCCAGAGGGGCTGTACTACTTCCAACAAGGAAGTTATATGATTGGAACATTGGCAAAACCACGACTGCAGGGAGCTGAGCTACGTTTGCAGCAGCACTTTCGCTGGGTGCAACTGCGCTGGGACTCTGAGCCACTCAGTGGCATGCTGGGACGCCACCTCCGTAGGAAACTACTCCACAAGGTGAAATACCCGGGCTTTACTCTCTCTCAAAACTAAACTTGCAGAATTTGACGCTGTAAACATTTTAACATTATTAAAAATGCAGGCATAATAGTTTGATTCCATTACAAAGAACAGTTCTTTTACCACTTACTTAGAACTAGTTATTTTCTCAAACTGTTTTTCCTGAGCCAGATAAATAATATAATGAAAAAAATACTATCTTATGAAAGCTGTAGTGGCAACAAAGGGTGACTAATATAACTTCAGGTGCTCTCAAGGCATTAGCACTCTGAGGATGGTCCATGTGTTGCTGTTTAAATAAATTCTATGCCGTCACAGCAGTTTAAAAACAAAGAAAATGTTTATATATATATATATATACACAGTTCTTGGTAGTGAACTTGGATCGCATTTACATCAGTTCGTTTCATGCGTCTTTAGTATCGAGATTGTATCCAGAAAATGCTCAGCCAAATGAAAATGCATGTCTCAGTACCTGTAGTGAGTGTTCTACCTATACCTAGTGTTGTGTCTCAAGTACCCTTAATGTATTTTACTCCCGCATCTTTACCAAAGACTAAATTAGTGTTCACTATTTAAATTAATTAAGAATGTGTTTTTTGAAAGAAAGGTTGTTCTCTCTTCTGGTTAAATCCAGATACAAGATGCAAGGAAAGACCAAATGTAAATGGGACCTTGGGCTCTGTTCACACAGCAGACAAAGTGGCCCAAATCCAGTTAAACAAATGAGACAAAAATATTATACTTGGTCATTTATTTATTGAGGAAAATGATCCAATATTACATATTAGTGAGTGGCAAATGTATGTGAACCTTTGCTTTCAGGATCTGGGTGTGACCCCTGTGCAGCAATAACTGCCAACACTAAACGTTTTTCTGTTACTGTTGATCAGTCCCTGCCACCGGGCTTGGAGGGAATTTTAGCCCATTCCTCTGTACAAGAAACAGACTTCAACTCTGGGATGATGTTGGGGGTTTCCTCACTTAGCTTGCCAACTTAGGTCTTCCAACAACATGTCGATGGGATTAGTTCAGGACTTGACTTGGCAATTCCAAAAACATTAACTTATTTTTTTTAACCATTCTTTGGTAGAACGGATTGTGTGCTTAGGGTTTTGGTCTTGCTGCATGACCACCTTCTCTTGAGATTCAGTTCATGGAACAGATGTCCTGATATTTTTCCTTTAGAATTCTATGATATAATTCAGCATTCATTGTTCCATCAATGATGGCAAGCCATCTGGCCCAGATGCAGCAAAACAGGCCCAAACCATGATACTAGCACCACCATGTTTCACAGATGGGATTAAGGTTCTTATGATGGAATGCAGTTGTATTACATTCTACAAACTGAGCCTTTTCTTTTAAAACAAAAAAGTTCTATTTTGTTCTATCAGTCCACACAAAACATTCTTCCAATAGGCTCTGGCGGTCACGTGATCTTTAGCAAAACGGCAGAAGAGCAGCAATGTTCTTTTTGGAGAGAGTGGCTTTCTCCTTGCAAATCTTCATGACACACCATTTGTGGTTCAGTGTTCTTCTGATGGTGGGACCCATGAACATTAACATTGGCCAATGTGAGAGAGGCCTTCAGTTGCTTTAAATTACCCTGGGGTCCTTGTGACCTCACCAACCATTACACACCTTGCTCTAGAGTGATCTTTGTTGGAGGGGTAAACAATGGTCTGAATTTCCTCCAATGGTTACACCATACTGTCTGTGTGGATTGGTGGAGTCCAAACTCTTGAGAGATCGTTTGTAACCTTTTCCAAGCTGAGGAGCATCAACAACTCTTTTCTGACGTCCTCAGAAATATCCTTTGTTCATGCCATGATAACACTTCCTAACGTGTGTGAAGAGCAGGACTTTGATAGATTCCATGTTCTTTAAATAAAACAGGGTGGAATCCACCAAACCTGATCCTGATTGGATCCCAATGATTGAAAACCTGACTCTAATTTCACTTCAAATTTAACTGCTAAACATAGAGGTTCACATACTTTTGCTACTCACTAATATTGTAATATGGATTTCATTTCCTGAAACTAAATGACCAAGTATAAGATTTTGTCTAATTTGTTTTAACTGGGTTCTCTTTATCTACTTTTAGGACTTGTGTGAAAATCTGATGATGTTTTAGGTCATATTTATGCAGAAAATTGTCAAGGGTTCATTCTAAAGGGTTCACAAACTTTCAAGCACCACTGTAGATTTTTTTTCTCATTTTGCAACATATGGCTGTTGGTTTCCTTTATCCTTTTATAGGATGTTTATCGTTTTTCTGCTGGTTTCAGACTCGGGGTCAGCGCTGGGCCCCTGACGAGCCTGTGCACAGAACTCTCTCTTGGGTGTGTTCAGTCTGGCAACAGCTCAATGGCTGTCTTTCTCGTCTAGGGACCCCAGAGGCCCTGCTGGGCCCTCACATCTTTCTTTCATGCCCAGTCCTGCCAGAACAGAGCCATCCTATTCTGAAGTGAGAGCATACGACTTGTATTCATCTTTTCCTTACAGTCATGTTTGTGACATCCACAGTGGATCTAAAGCATTGTTTCATATTTGGTCCCCTTTTCTAGTTGGTTGGTGCACCTGTGGAATGCGGTGGTTTTCCCTCGTATCGAGGATGCTGTCATCTCTAGGGTAACAACGAAGAACTCTCTCTTGCAGCGGCGGTCGCCTAGCAACAAGACTCTGAGTCCAGGGCAAAGGGCTGTAGTGCGAGCAGCTCTCAGCATTGTGCTGAACAAAGCTGTGCTGCAAAGCTGCCCACTGGACAGATCAGGTACTAATACACGTCTGATGCACTACAAGCTGCATCAGGATTGCTACTAACACAGTCAATTTACGTTGCAGTAACACATGTCGGATCCAGTGCTAACACACCCTCGAGGTGCAGTAACCTATGCTGGGGCAGTACGAATACATTCCAGTACAATACTGACATGCGCTTAGGTGTAGAGACACATGTCAGATGCATTGCTAACACACTTGAAGTGTAGTAACACACATCCAGTAGAGTACTGACTATAGCTGTCAAAATGAAATCGAAATTCAAACGTTCATCAAGCTCAGTTAAAATGATCTGTAATCTGTACCAGAAACGATTGTGTAGTCACATCCCAATGTGTCGACCACTTCGGTTTCTAACAGCTTGGAGTATAATAACTTGTGATTCCAAATTAAAATTATAATAATAGTAATAATAATAATTATTATTTTTTAGGGCTGTAACGATATACACTGCTAACGATCAGATTTTCTTCATTTTTTTTCTGCAGTATAAATAATGCAAACAATGCTCCAAATCGTTAGTCCCCTGCAATTAAAGGAAATTACTATTTGTTTTTTATTTTTATTGCAGATAAAGTATTGTATTGTAGCTTCACCATATAAAACATTCCTTTTTTTATTTCTGAAGAATAACAATTCAAAACAGTGTAAATTTAGTACATTTTAAGTGTATGGGAGCGTGATGGATGGTGCCCTCTGCTGTTCACAAAATGCAATTGCATCAAATGAAGTAATAAAGAGAACACAAGTGACATTGAATATTTCCATGATGTCAATAACACTACATTTGAATGCTTGATATTTTAAACACTGAAACGCCTCTTTTGGCCGTGTTGGAAATGTTTTTGCGATTTTATTCTTTCAACTTAAAAAATATATTTCAAACTTATTTGAATTTCAATATCATGAATAAAATAGACAGAACGTTCTCATTTAATCTTTGAGTCAAATTGACAGCTTCAGTAACATACATTAGGTCACATGTACAGTCAAATTCTTCTTTTCTAAACATTATTTATTATTTTCTGTGTTTGAAATGACTATTTTAAATTACACATTGTAAAGTGCAGCACACTTTGCCATTTCTGCAGTTTCCTTCAGTCAAGTCAGATTTATTTATATAGCGCTTTTTACAATGGAGCATTGTCTCAAAGCAACTTTACAAGTTTAGATTGTCTCCTAATATCTACGTCCAATCCCAAATTGAGCAAGCCTAGGGCGACAGTGGCAAGGAAAAACTCCCTGAGTGTTATAGGAAGAAACCTTGGGAGGACCAAGACTCAAAAAGGCACCCAACCTTCTTGGGCGGCGTAGATGATAAATCTAAGAGCGAAACTAAAGTCATGGAGTCAAGTATCTTCTTGAAGTATCATCTAACCTATACTGGTTTCATTCTTTGTGTGTATCTTGTTCAGCGCTCAACCAGCTCCTGGCAGAGTTTCGGGGTGGATGTTTTCCACTCTCCTCTGTCAGCTACTCCTACAGGAAAGGCAAAAGAAAAGGGTGCAATAGTGGTGCATGGAGACGGTCCAATACCAGTCCTCGAAAGAAAGGAAGTCCCACATCTGGAAGAGGCCACAATAGCATCATACGAGAAGGTCATTGAAAATCTGTTATTCAAACTGTGCTACTGTTTTCATGTTTTAACCGGTCAGGGCCTGCTTTTACGGGTCAGGGTCACGGAGGCTCTGCTGCCTGTCTGTGGAGAGCGCAGGGCGTAGACGTAAGCATGCCCTGGACAGGATGCCAGTCCACAGTGTTGGACAGGACAGCCAGCCTGCTGTGCTACCGAAACGCAGCTCTGATACGTGTTGAAAGATGAAATCATGTTAGAATGTCTTATACAGTTTTGATAGGATCCAAAACAATGAAATCAAATTCGTGATTGCATAATGG
>JAJAGP010005008.1:0-39409 GCA_025084515.1 Ancistrus triradiatus | reverse complement strand
CCACAGTTGATTTATTCACACCAACCTGCTTGCCTATTGTAGATTCAGTCTTCCCAGCCTGGTGCACGTCTAAAATTTTCTTCCTGGTGTCCTTCGACAGCTCTTTGGTCTTGGCCATGGTTGAGTTTGGAGTCTGACTGTTTGAGGCTGTGGACAGGTGTCTTTTATACAGATAATGAGGTCAAACAGGTGCCATTAATACAGGTAATGAGAAGAGCTTCTTAAAGAAGACGTTACTGGTCTGAGAGAGCCAGAAATCTTGCTTGTTTGTGGGTGACCAAATACTTTATTTTCCACCATGATTTACAATTAAAATATTTAAAAACCCTACAATGTGATTTCCTGGATTTTTTTTTCTCATTTTGTCTCTCATAGATGAAGTGTACCTCTGATGAAAATTACAGACCTCTCTCATCTTTCTAAGTAGGAGAACTTGCACAATCATTGGCTGACTAAATCCTTTTCTGCCCCACTGTAAGTGCAAGTTACAAAAAAGTAAAATCTATAAAGACACACTTTAAAATTACAAGCACACAGCATATAATACAGTGTACTTAAGGACAAGTTATAGTAGAGTAGAGGGTACTAAGCTACACTTCAAATTAGAGACCACATAGCCTATATTACAGTGTACTTAAGAGCAAGTTAGGAAATTAAAGGTACTACGCTATACTTCAAATTACAGCCTGCACAGCCTATATTGCAGTGTACCTAAGAACAAGTTACAGAAAAGTGTAAGGAGCTGTGCTGCCGATGCTAGATGACAGCGATGGCTTGATAGACATGCCGGGAGAGGTACAGCACTCCCGAGCAAGCATGTGCTGACTATAATCGGTGCTGACTGCATCATTGGTGACACCAGCTGGCTCAGGCATTTAAGGCCATGCCTAAGCAGCATTGGTTGTCACACCCTCACCTTCATAGACATTATTGTCTCATGCATGCTGTTGCGTCTGGTTATGGTTTGGTCAGGGAAAGAGGTAGACTGGCCTCGCAAAGGAGGTCGGCCGTCGTTCGGTTTAGGGTGTACTCACACTGAGCACGGATGCCTTGAACCGTGCCAGAGCACGAATGGGGAGGGGGGGACAAACGCGTTCTTGCGCACACTTTCACTAGGTTCACATAAACGCGCTCTGGCGTGCTTTCATCATCACCATACGCACTCACACAACACACTTCATGGTTGTACTTCATGTGATCGGGTAATCACATACGTTTGTGCCGTTCTTTGGTTTCGTTTTGTGCATGCTGACACACAGCTGCCTCCATAAAAATCTTCTTACGTGCAGCATGAGATGCCGCAAATAAGTGCGTCACATCATCAGTACAGTTATTATAAGGCTTATTAGGGCTGTGTGTTAGTGCGAACAAAGAGAAACAAAAAAGTCACGTATAATAAGTACAAGCATGAAGTCGTCTCTGCAGCACGATAAGTCGAAACTGCTTAATCAGTTACTGCATAATCAATGCACCTTATTACAAGGAGTATTAGCTCACGTGCAAAAAGAAAAACAGAACAGTCACATTTACAGTGGGGCAAAAAAGTATTTAGTCAGCCACTGATTGTGCAGGTTCTCCTATTTAGAAAGATGAGAGAGGACTGTAATTCTCATCATAGGTACACTTCAACTATGAGAGACAAAACAAGAAAAGAAAATCCAGAAAATCACATTGTAGGATTTTTAAAGAATTTAATTGTAAATCATGGTGGAAAATAACTGAGCTATTTCGTCAGTAAATTTGGTTCAGCTCAATACTTTGTACCTTAACCTTTGTTGGCAATGACAGAGGTCAAACGTTTCATGTAAGTCTTCACCCGGTTGGCACACATTGTAGCTGGTATTTTGGCCCATTCCTCCATGCAGATCTCCTCTAGAGCAGTGATGTTTTTTGGGGCTGTCGCTGGACAACACGGACTTTCAACTCCCTCCACAAATTTTCTATGGGGTTGAGGTCTGGAAACTGGCTAGGCCACTCCAGGACTTTGAAATGCTTTTTACGGAGCTACTCCTTCGTTGCCCGAGCGGTGTGTTTGGGATCATTGGGAGCTTAAGCAGGAGGACACGCCTGGCACTGCAGGAGTCCCTCTCGGCGTAGTGTGTTACTGATAGTAGCTTTGTTACGTTGGTCCCAGCTCTCTGCAGGTCATTCATCAGGTTCCTCCGTGTAGTTCTGGGATATTTGCTCACCGTTCTCATGATCATTTTGACCCCACGGGATGAGATCTTGTATGGGGCCCAAGATTGAGGGAGATTATCAATGGTCTTGAATGTCTTACAATTGGTCCCACAGTTGATTTATTTACACCTACATGCTTGCCTATTGTGGATTCACTCTTCCCACTCTCACTCTACAATTTTCTTCCAAGTGTCCATCGACAGCTCTTTGGTCTTGGCCATGGTTGAGTTTGGAGTCTGACTGTTTGAGGTTGTGGACAGGTGTCTTTTATACAGATAATGAGGTCAAACAGGTGCCATTAATACAGGTAATGTGTGGAGGACAGAAGAGCTTCTTAAAGAAGAAGTTACAGGTCTGTGAGAGCCAAAAATCTTGCTTGTTTGTGGGTGACCAAATACTTATTTTCCACCATGATTTACAATTAAATTGTTTTAAAATGACATATCATACAACTTTATAATATTTATAACCCTATAATTATTTCTAATAAAGGCTCTTTATTATGTGTGTCATGCAGACACACAGTCATTCATGCATTCGCCATGCACTCGCCAACATAACCACCATGTGTTTAGACTGTGGAAGGAAACCAGAGATCCCGGCAAAAACACACACGAAAACGGGAATAACACAGAAATTCTGCTCAGATGGGAACATGAACTGGAGACCCTAGATCTGAGAGGCGAATGTGCTAAGCACCAAGCCACCCGTGATGATACGTTATTATAGCATATTGTCTGGAGGACAGAAGAGATTCTTAAAGAAGTTGTTACAGGTCTGTGAGAGCCAGAAATCTTGCTTGTTTGTGGGTGACCAAATACTTATTTTCCACCATGATTTACAATTAAAGTCATTATAAATCCTACAATGCGATTTTCTTTCCTTATTTTGTCTCTCATAGTTAAGGTGTACCTATGATGAAAATTACAGACCTCTCTCATCTTTCTAAGTAGGAGAACTTGCACAATCAGTGGCTGACTAAGTACTTTTTTGCCCCACTGTATCATCACATAATTTTGTTTTGACAATCTCCGCTAGAGTTTTAACAGAAGATAGATGCTCAAAAGTTTGGCTGCACTTTGAAAGAAAAAACTTAAAGTTAATCTGTTATAAAGGAGGTTACACCTCCAACATGGTAAAACATCTAAGGTACCATAATATTGATGATACTGAGCTTCAGCTGTGTACCAGATGCGACTGACTGCGCTCTCCTTGCCGAAATGCTGCACTAGCTGGAAGAGTCTTCCCATTTAAATATAAGTGAAAAGCTTAATGTAATTATAAGTGAAAAGCTTAATATAAATAATTCCACATGTTCATCATTTCAGCAGTAGAGAGTAAAAGTAATGGGGATATGTTCTGACAAATCCAACCAAGTTGACTTTACCGTAAACTGAGGACTTATGTACTATATAGACTGTATCTATCATATACACATACTGTACATATATCATATTGTAGCCTCCCTTATTTTCAGTCCAGGTGGTAAAGGTGTGATCTTTAAGCCAGTTGCTAAACATGTCAAAAACAGCCCACGGAACAAAAACAAGTTCATGTCCAGAACACCTGCTTTAAACCTTGCTGAGTAGCAAGGGTAATTTCCTCACAGCTCACACACTCTGCCTGCATGGAGTTTGCATGTCCTCCTCATGTCTGTGCGAGTTTACTCTGGGTGCTCAGTTTCCTCCCACGTTTCAAAGACATGCATTAGGTTAATTGGTTATTTCTAAATTGTCCTGGTGTGAATGTATGCCCAACAATGGATGGTGCTCTGTTCTGGGTGATATTCTCTCCCCTTGCCTGTGCCAGATGCAGTCCCTCACGGGTTGTGGTTTCCATTTGAGAGTATTCTGTGTTCAAGTGACTGTCACTTCTCACCAGTGTGTGTAAATTGGATGTGTAGATTGAATACACTGATTATTTCGATTCTTGACTGTAAAGTATTGTTGGATTTTAGACAGTTGAAATATAAGTGTAACTAATGATAATGATAATAATAGGAACTTGATACAACACTGTCTCAGGCCATTGGAAGAGGTGTCAGGTGACAAAATGAAAGGGTGACTGAAATCTGGATGGGCCCAGGCAACACAAGAAATGCATTTTTATGCATTAATTCATTAATTTTCACACCTGCTTAACCCAACTCAGGGTAGTATTGTTCTGAGATCTAACTATTGGGTGTGAGTTACACAAGCCCTGGGTAGGCCTATTGTATTAATAGAGGCCTATAGGAGTGCTAAAAGTGGCACACATTTTCCACAGGCAATGGACTATTTTAATCGCCAGAGGTAAGATCCTCAGCACTAAAATGAATTTCCTTGCAGGGCAGCACAACAGTCGTCCTGGTGTCTGACAGGATAGGCACCACTCACTGCTCTGGCATTCATCACCTAAAATCTAAACAGTGGAGATCGGCATTCTTTTTCCAGCACAGAACCAGGAGAGAAGTGAACTCACTGTTCGATTTCCTGATGAGGAAAATAAGTTTTTAATGGGGTTTGATTTCAGGTTGTACGGCAAAATATGTAACATTTTCCAAGGGGTAAGATGATTTTCCGTAGGGTTCCTCTCCAGTGTAGATGCACTGGTGTGCTTTGAAACCACGATGTTCAGTAAAACTCCTCCCACACTGTGAGCAGGTGTAGGGTTTCTCTCCAGTGTGGATTTTCTGGTGTGATCTGAGACTACGAGGTTCAGTAAAACTCTTCCCACACTCCAAGCAGGTGTAGGGTTTCTCTCCAGTGTGGATTCGCTGGTGTGATTTGAGGCCACGGTGTTCAGTAAAACTCTTTCCACACTCTGTGCAAGTGTAGGGTTTCTCTCCAGTGTGGATTCGCTGATGTGATTTGAGGCCACGATGTTCAGTAAAACTCCTTCCACACACTGAGCAGATGTAGGGTTTCTCTCCAGTGTGGATTCTCTGGTGCGATCGAAGACTACCTTGCTGAGTAAAGCTCTTTCCACACTGTGAGCAAGTGTAGGGTTTCTCTCCAGTGTGAACATGTTGGTGTGATTTAAATGCGTGATGTACAGTAAAACTCTTTCCACACTGTAAACAGTTGAAGGGTTTCTCTCCGGTGTGGATTCGCTGGTGTTCTTTGAGATTGCCACGTTGTGTAAAACACTTTCCACACTCCGAGCACTGATATGGTTTCTCCCCAGTGTGAACACGTTGGTGAACTTTTAGATCACGACGCTGAGTAAAACACTTTCCGCACTCCGAGCACTGATAGGGTTTCTCTCCAGTGTGAATGCGTTGGTGAACTTTTAGAAGATGACAATAAGTAAAGCTCCTCCCACACACTGAGCACTGATAAGGTTTCTCTCCAGTGTGAATTCGCTGGTGAATTTTCAGAACGCAAAGTTGAGTAAAACTCCTACCACACTGTATGCAGGGGTATGGTTTCTCTCTGGTGTCGATGCTCTGGTGTGACTGGACGATATTTTCTGGAGCACTGTTCAGTTCTGGGGCAGAAAAAAAACAAGTGTTTCAAAAAGATTAAAGACAATGAGTGTGTTTACATGCACTTAATAATCTGATCATAGTCGGATTCCATAGACCTGGCTGTTTTTTTAACTCAAGGGATCTAGCAACCTTGGAATTAAATGCAGCACCTGCTAAAGGACTACTGAAAAATTTGCGGAGACCATTTTCAGCAGTTATCAGACTACTTTGTGCATGTAAACGCACTCAGTGTAAAGACTGATATAAGGTTAAGCAGTGACAGTATTATAAATGAAAAGCAAAGCAGTATAAAGTTAAAAATTAAGTGCAACATCTCTCTTGTGAAATGATTTTAATGAAAGATCTGTTAGTCGTCAGAAAGATCTCCTTCTGTAGGGGCCCCTCTGATCAAATGGGGCAACATTAAACATTAAATCCATGTATTTTGGGATCTGGAAGCAAAATTACAACCATTAAATTAATTAAATGTATCAGCTGACTCATGTGCTCTTCAACTTAATTTTTGCTAGGCATACAGAGCTCTACACCAGCTATAAAGGGGGAAGTGATATATCATTCAGGACGCTTGTGCTGGATAGTCTCACCTGTGCAAGAGTCATAGCTGTCATTCTCAGATTCATCCTTTTTAACAACTATTTGGATTTCTCCGTTCTGCTGCTCCACAGGGGTTGATGGTTCTCCATCTACAATTTATTTTTAGCATTTAAATAATAAATAACAAATACACAAATCTGAGAAATTACTGTGTTCAAACAGTTTCTAAATTTTAACGTAAGTCTAAATTGATTTAAAAAATAGAAGATAAGTAAACTGAGAGTCATTTAGTCCCTGACTGGACTGTTATATAATGTTGGCTTACAGAGGTGATCTTCATCTTCATCTTCTTCCTTTTTAACAGGTTTCTTGAATTCTATATTAAAATCCTCCACAACGGTTATGCGTTCCACCAAGCCTGATGTTCCTCCACCTGAAATGCCATGATTTACAATTATGTAGTGGCAGTTCAACTCAAAAATGTTATCTCCTTTCATTCTTATATATTTATATTTCTGTTTATTAAACAATTATTGGAAACATACTAATTATGTAACTTAGTTGAATTTTTACATCTTGGCTGCCCAAGAAGGGTTGGTCCCTTTTTGAGACTTGGTCCTCCCAAGGTTTCTTCTTTATAAACGTTTAGGTAGTTTTTCCTTGCCAACCCAGGTTTGCTCAATTAGAGCTTTGGGCCTAGACAATTGTAAGCTTTGAGGCAATGCTCCTTTGTAAAAAGCGCTATATAAATCAATGTGACTTTGACTTTAAGGGTACTGTAACATCAATATTACTTACAGTAATCATCATCTTCTTCTTCCTTTTTTACAGTCTTCGTCTGGAATCCTTCATTCCGCTGGTCCGCAGGGGTGAGGAGTCCCAGAGGATTTATTGTTTCTCCATCAGAAGTTAGACAAGCCTCCATTTTCATATCCTCACAAAAATAAACATCAAGAGAATATTTATCCAGCAAAGCGAAACTGGGTTAGCCTTTTTGTTACTGATTCCTAATAAAACCAATTGCATATATCAGCTATGAACAAGAAAGAGCTAAAATTGGCGTTGAGGAAGGCTGTAGCTACCAAGATAGTCCATAGTTTAACATTATGATCATCAAAAATCTCTACAAAGGTGTTTGCCATGTCGGCCAGCAATCCTAACTATAGATGGTTCCATTTCTTTAAGCTAAAAGAGCCAAAGAACTTTATTCAACTTAGTTATCACAGCACTTTTCATGTTATTTTACACACAGTTGTTAAATAATTTACTCTTACCTGTGAGCAAGCTGTAGCGAATTCCTGATGTATTATGTTTTTTTCTGAATCCATCAAAACATGTCTAAATAAGAAGCAGCAGATAAATTCACTCTATGCAATCAAGTGCAATTACTCTACAAACATAAGCTCTGGATATTAGCTTGTTTAACATGTGACGTTATTAACAACAGCAAGCTAATAGTGATATAGAACTTGCTTTGCTCTCAGAACGTCTGTAATTTGTTGTGCATGGATTCAACAAGCTTCTGATACAGTCACAGTGTGAGTTATGTTCTTAGTGTAAAGCTTGAGTTAAACTTACCTTGTGTGTTAAAGTAGAACAGAGCTAAGTGCTTCTAAGCCACAATATCACTGTTAAACTGAATCTGATGCTGAATGTGGTTAGCAAACATTAATGAAGTAAAGATGCTTTTTAAAGCACTTTCAGGAGGCAGAAGCTGATAGATGATCCACACAAAGAGCTTTCTGCTTCTTCTCTGAGATTGGTGAAGCAGCATTGCACCTTCTTACTGCCACCCTTTGGACTGGAGGATGGAGACGTTGGAGGAAGCCTCTCCTAACAATGAAAGATTTGAACGTAACCAGTGGCCAAAAGTGGCATAGCACGTTTCATAGCTCAAACAAGCACTACATAATAAAAGAAACATAAATAAACTGCCATTTGTTTTGCCATTCGACAAAGTCTGCAAGCCACGTAAATAAAACAGTGAATGGGTGCAAAGGCTGATTAGTCAAGTTTCAGGTTTCCATCCAAAACTTTAGATAATCTTTATGCACATTTACGAAATTTCTTCTGAAATCCAACCACTACAATTATGTGAAGAAACTGACTGTTTTCATGACAATTTAGGCAGCTATATAGCTCTGTGACACTAAACATCTGCCCAGAGTTAAGAAGATCAGACATTAGTGCCGCTTTCTAATTAAAACCCTCACCAAATGGCCCTTCTCCTTGCCATCACAATATAACACAATGTGAAAAAATGAAAAAAGTTTCCAGCACGAATAAATACAACAATGAATTTAATCAGTTCATCAATTCTCATTACATAGGAACTCGTTCGAATGTAATGAACAACGTTCCAATAAACGTTCCAATCATATAGTTCCAACTTACTGTTGGTCTTGTCTAAAAATTGACTGATCACCAAAGCTAACAGCACTGTAACTGCAGGAGCAGATTTTAAGAAACAGACCTGGATCACCTGGAAAAAAGAATAACATTTGCAACAAACATAGCAGAGAACAAGTCCAAGCTGCATCAAGGTTCTTTATTTTCAGATCTCTGAATGTGTACATATGTAAATGAATGTCATAAGAAAACATGCGAAACACTTTACCTTGGGTTTCTTAAACTAAACAAAGATTTGCCAGAGCATCTCCAAACAATATTCAATCGGTGGTCTGTCATCAGCCTAACAACAAATATCACTCCTTGGTAGTCAGTTATCACATTTTCCTGATTAGGATTTCCTGAACCATTTGCTTGCGTGGGCCACCTAGTGCCCTAGGCCTGTGCCTTTAAAACCCATATGATAATCCAGGCATCTCAACTAGTTATTGTAAAAAGTAGTTTATCTTAATTAAAAAAACTTATGGTATCGCTGAAACAACACTGTTTAATTAATGTAGTTACACATTGATAAACAACAGCAGAAAAAAAGTTTGACAGACAGTTCTCATTTCCAAGGGCAGCATAACAACACCCCACCCACCCAAAAAACACACTGCCTGACCCATATATCATTTATAGTCTTACTAGAAGGATTACATTTCCTTTAACTAACACCTTGTCCAAAAAACACTACTTGTTTTAATCAGAACACCTATATATATATTCAGATAATTTCCTCTAAAAACAGCATTTCATATCTCTGGAAGTCAAGGGGAAAAAAATGAGATGCATAATGCATGTCACTTTTAATAATTCCACTGTAAAGGGAACTAAATTATGGTGTACAACTCAATATATTGCAAATACATCAATAAAATCATGTCTCAGAACCCCATACTTAACAGACTGTGTCAGAATCACACTTTAGGGAGAATGTGTCAGTACAAACAGACTGCATGTGAAGTCAAACTGGACATGGTAGAACAATAAACAGATTCTTTCTCACAAAGTACTTTTCAACCTCCTTGGTCTCATCCTAAGTTTTCCAAATTATACTAATCACTTCATGCTATGTTTTTACTATACAAGGAATAAGGAATTAGGAAATAGGAGCGGTTGACGTGTCAGTATGTGATTATGCAATTATTCCTGGTATAGATTGCAGCTGATTCTACATTCAAATGGGAATGTTTTATATTTGAACCCATGTTTTAATCATTTCATTGGATGAACATGATATGATTATGAATATCAATAACATGTTTGATTACTGATATCAATAATGTCAACTGATGTGTTTCAATGTGAATTTCGCACATCCCCACCTAAACTACAGCTCCCTACAGCATGGACTAACTGACACATCAGTCAGTGTATTTAGCTGTTATTATCTATACCCTTTACTTGTTTAGTTTTGACCAATAATTTTCATGCTATTAATTCCTTTTGCTGCCATTTTGCCCCAGGCAAGCAGGTAGTTGAGTCGACGGCACTGTGACTTTACCATGGTGAATGGAATATGTGAGAAAAACAATTTGCACTGTTACTGAAACTCCTTGGAAATGAGTGTACTTGAGTGGAGTATGTGGATGTGTAGTTGGGTATAAGCTTCAATGGTGGACAGTTCCACAGATGCATTTCCTGCAAAGTCCTGTGACTTGTTAAGGTGTTGAACATGAAAGCCAATAAGGTCCTCTTACACAGGCTCGAAACAGTCCCAAGAATGATGTATGCAACTATTAAGTGTACTTGGATATGTTGTTATGCCATGTACTGGTGTGGTACAATTTTAGAAAATATATTGCTTGAAAAAGTAATATTTCAAGTCTTTCTGATTTCCTTTAGATGAAAAGAACAGTCAAGCAACGACTTTAGGAGACATGTCAATCACATAGAAACGTGATCACATCAAACATACAAGTTTGACTTTGTCATAGTTCTTGGTGCTGGAGATGCTCAGTTGAAGATTGGAAAAAACTTTGCCTGGTCTATTGAATCTCAACTGACACAACCTGTCTTGCATCAATAGTTCAAGCCTCCAACCACTTAAATTTTAAATGCATCCTATTGGAATAAATCAATGTGTGATTTTAGTATCTATAAAATAAACCAAAACACAAATCACATCAAAATCCCCAAACAACTTAATGAAATGACTAATTCAGTGCACTTGTGCTGTTGGATTAGAGAATCTTTGCCCACACTGTCTGCAGCAAAACGGGTGTTCTGTGTGAATACGCTGGTGGGAGACGAGACTTACTCTGATGAATGAAACTCTTTCCACATTGTGAACAGTGATACGGCTTCTGTGTGAATGTACTATAGTGTTTGAGATGACTTTGTGAAGTAAATCTCTTCCCATACTTTCCTCACTCAGCTATGAATATGTTTGAGATAACTTTACTGAGAAAAGCTGTTTCCAGATTGCGAGCACTGACACAACCTCTCTCGTGTGTGAATACGCTGGTGTACTGTGAGATGAATCTGCTGAGTGAAACTCTTCCCACAGTGTGAGCAGTGATATGGCTTCTCCCCTGTGTGAATGTGCTGGTGCAGTTTGAGACTACATAGCCGAGTGAAACTCTTCCCACATTGTGAGCACTGATATGGCTTCTCGCCTGTGTGAATGTGCTCGTGATATTTGAGACTACTCAACCGAAAAAAGGTCTTTCCACATTGTGAGCAGTGATACGCCGTCTCTCCTGTGTCAATACTGCAGTGTTGTTTGAGACCACTCATCTGAGATAAAGTTTTGAGACCACTCTGATGTGTGGAACTCTTCCCACACTGTGAGCAGTCCTGTGGTTTCTCTCCAGTGTGAATGTGCTGGTGCTCTTTGAGACTACTCAGCCGAGTGAAACTCTTCTCACATTGTGAGCACTGATACGGCCTCTCTCCTGTGTGAACACGCTGGTGCTCGTTGAGACTTCGCAGCCGAGTGAAACTCCTCCCACATTGTGAGCAGTAATACGGCTTCTCTCCTGTGTGAATGTGCTGGTGGTCTTTGAGACTACTCATCCGAGTGAAATCCTTCCCACACTGTGAGCAGTGATACGGTTTCTCTCCTGTGTGAGTGCTCCAGTGTCGCTTGAGACCACTCAGCTGAGAAAATGTCTTATCACATTTTCTGCAGTGATATGGACTTTCTCCTGTGTGAGTACGCTTGTGTTGTTCAAGACTATTTCGTTGACGGAAACTCCTTCCACACTGTGAGCAGTGATAAGGCCTCTCTCCTGTGTGGATGCGCTGGTGTACTGTGAGATTACACTGCTGAGAGAAACTCTTCCCACATTGTGAACAGTTGTAAATTTTTCTCTTCATTTCTTTATGAGATGGCATGCTTTGGGGAGTATCAGCAGATGTCTGATTACTACTGAAGCAGTCTGTGAGAAGCAAATTTTCATCTTTAATTTTTCCTTGTTTCAGCAGGTCATCTTTTATGTCAGAGTGACAGCTCTTAATGTGTTTATTAAGGTCAATTTGTAGTGTATAGGAAAGAGAACAGGAGGAGCAGGGGAAGGCTTTTGGAGTGTCCTCCATATCTGCAGCTGAAAAAGCAGAACAATAAAAAAGTCTATAATATTATCACAGTGAAACATGCACATGATCCAAGTCCATCTATAAATAACTGATTCAGACTTCTCCTTTTATGTACACATTAGCAACATTACTAGAACCATTTTCTTCCAGGTACATAATACTGCTAAACTTCGGAATATACTCCCATTTACAGATGTTGACCTGTACTACCTGCTTCAGTGAATCATCTCACCTGGACACCCTAACACTTGCACTATCCAGTATTTACAGCAGAGTGTGTAAACTTCTATAGTTCGGCTATAAACCTGTTTTAGTTTCTCATGGCTCACAAGGTACTAAATTCGTTTGTAATGAGAAAATAAACCAAGTTTATAGCTACATTTAACCAAACCATTTGTCAAAATCAACTCTAAACCTTCTTATTAACAAACTGCAACCGATGCATATTTCCATTTCTACTTTTTTTTTATTCACATACATTTTTTATTCACATAAAGCCATAAATGATTAACCACAACTTCCTGTTTAACAGGGGTATAAATATGTGGTATATATCACAGCAACTGTCTCACAACTATTCCAGTAATAAGCTTTTTAATGCACTGCAAACGCTTTTAGAATTACTAATCCGTTGAAAAAGATGAAATATAAATGTAACTGCTACAGTTCGATTGTGATGAATTAGCATTTCTAGTTGAGGCAGTAACTGAAAGACATTAAGGATTTTATTTAGTTCCTCTAATTCACTTCAATAAAACATTATATTTAGCTCTAATTACTTAAAGAGGAATCTATTAAAATGTTTTGGGGAATGTATTTTCAGTCAGAACATAGACCTAGATAAACAACAAAAGCATAACAATCAGTCTCTGTATAATTTATCTTCAGAGTGGTATATTGTGTATGATGTAGAAGACAGAGTTGGCTCAGTGCTTAAGGCTCTCGACTTCTCCTGGCAAGGCTGTGCGATTAATTCCACGGTCTGACAAGGAACTACCCTTCAGCTGTTCAATTCAACTGCAAGTTGGGTAAGATCATCTGATAAATGTCTTACTGGGATAGTCTTCATCTTCAGCCTCTTCCACTTTAACAGTCTTTATTTGGAATTCTCTGTAATGCTGGTCCACAGAGCCTGATGGTAGTCCGCCTGATGTACAAGTGTCTGTCTGCACATCTTCATCAACCTAACGACCAATCAGCAATAACACACATCCAGGAAAGAAAGTCAACAAACTTCACAGTATTGTGTTTTGCTAGTACAAGCCTTTTATTGTTCTTTTTTTAACTGTGAGAGTGCTGTTAATTTTCCATCATCAAAACATGATCTTGGGGAAAATTAATGCAACTCTGGAGAGAAATACATGTTGTGACATTGCAGAATCAGTCCAGAGTTGCAATAACCTGTAACAATTATTCAAGAAGCTCTTCTGTCCTCCACTCATTACCTGTATTAATGGCACCTGTTCTCTGTTATCTGTATAAAAGACACCTGTCCACAGCCTCAAACAGTCAGACTCCAAACTCAACCATGGCCAAGACCAAAGAGCTGTCGAAGGAAGAAAACTGTAGACCTGCACCAGGCCTGGAAGAGTGAATCTACAATAGGCAAGCTGGTTGGTGTGAATAAATCAACTGTGGGAGCAATTGTAAGAAAATGGATGGCATACAAGACCATTGATAATCTTCCTCGATCTGGGGAGCCACGCAAGATCTCATCCCGTGGGGTCAAAATGATCATGAGAACAGTGAGCAAAAATCCCAGAACTACATGGAAGGACCTGATGAATGACCTGCAGAGAGCTGGGACCAAAGTGAGAAAGGCTACCATCAGTAACACAGTACGCAGAAAGGGACTCAGATTCTGCAGTGCCAGGCGTGTCCTCCTGCTTAAGCCAGCACATGTCCAGGCCCATCTGAAGTTTGCCAGAGAGCATATGGATGATCCAGAAGAGGATTGGGAGAATATCATGTGGTCAGATGAAACCAAAATAGAACTTCTTGGTAAAAACTCAACTCGTCATGTTTGGAGGAAGAATAATGCTGAGTTGCATCCCAAGAACACCATACCTACTGTGAAGCATGTGGGTAGAAACATCATGCTTTGGGGCTGTTTTCTGCAAAGGGCACAGGATGACTGATCCGTGTTAAGGGAAGAATGAACGGGGTCATGTATTGTGAGATTTTAAGCCAAAACCTCCTTCCATCAGTGAGAGCATTGAAGATGGAATGTGGCTGTGTCTTTTTCCAGAATGACAAATGATCAAACACAACCGTCTGGCCAAACGAAGGAGTGGCTCCGTAAAAAAGTCATTTCAAGGTCCAGGAGTGGCCTAAGCCTTTCCTCCAGACCTCACCCCACAGAACTTTGTGAAGGGAGTTTTGAAAGTCCGTGTTGCCAGCGCCACCGCCCAGACTCACTGCTCTAAGAGAGTCTGCATTGAGGAATGGGCCAAAATACCAGATCTCCTCTAGAGCAAGTGATGTTGTGGGGCCAACACGGACTTTTCACTCCTTCCACAAATTTTCTATGGGATTTGAAGGTCTGGATACTGGCTAGGCCCACTCCAGGACCTTGAAATGCTTTTTTGCTCACTGAAGATCTCCGCTGGATTTTCGTGTTATTCCTATTTTTTTACATTTACAGTATGCAAATAAGTCTCCATTTTTCCATCGATCTCCATTGGATAAAAAGGTGTGTTTGACCTGCCAACCAAAAGGGACCAGAAACTTGTGCTCCATAACACAGCCTGCAGTTAACTTACAGATATCTAGCACACCCGCGTTCACCAGTGAAGTGTGTGCTTTTAAACTTAACTTACGAACAATACCGCAAAAAACTCCTCAGTTCATGAACATTTAACTATATAGTTTAGTGGAACATATCACCATCGTAAACCAGGGACTCCATTAATCATATAATGCCTTACACATGAATTAATTATTCAATTTACATTATCCCTTATGTGAAAAATTTTACTCTGCACTCATTGTTTTTCGGTTCTTTTCGGAACAATTCTGATGAAACCAAGGTCTCATAGGTTGTGTGTTGTTGGTATGTATAATATATATATATAAATTATATATATATATATATATATATATATATATATATATATATATATATATATATATATATATATATATAGTATACGCACATATATAGTATACACATACACACACACCCCTATACAGTCTAAATACAGTCTAACCTCTATCTCGTCCCCATTTATCTCGTCAACTGTGATAACAGGACGAATTTCCCTCTATACACATTGACTCGCCCTTGCCATTCTTGAAATGTGACAAATGTTTTGCCAGCAATTAAGTTCTACTTTTTTAAGCCACCAAGTTTTCAGCCGACAGTCAGTAGGTGTCACTTTAATCCTACTGACATGGTCACCTACACAGACTGCACAGTACGGTAATACTGAGCCTTGCTACTGGCCACAGCCCCTTCTCACCTCCCCTTACAGATGTTTTTTGGGCAAAAGATACAATGATTTCAATAGATAAGTAGGGATGATGAGTAACAAGCATCATGTCAGCATCAGGCATGAATGTCACTGCCGTTGTCTAGTTTTTTTGTAACTACATTAAGCAGCCAAGCTCGTCTCTCACCAAAAAAATAGCCATGAAACAGAGGTAGGTGAGATAACAAGGGAAGACAAATACAAAGACACAAAGACACAGGCACACACACACACACACACACACACACACAGTCTTTCTTCATTATCACTTTCAGTTGTAGCGGATTATGGAGAATCAGGGAAACCAGTTGATTTTAAACACATATGAACACTAAAGGCTAGTTGGTGTTCATATTTGTTTCAAATGAACTGGTATCCCTGATTCTCCATAATCCACCTCAACTGAAAACAATGTTTTTTTGTGTGTATTCTTGTACTTACAGTTGTTGGAACATGCAGTTGTTCAAATATTTAAAAAGATAAACCCGTTAATCACATTACTAACCTTCACTTGTGAGCAGGAAGGAGCAGAAGTCTGTGGAGGATCTGTGAAAAGGTTTGGTCTGGTCTCCTCTGAATTCATCATAACACTTTACTGGCCCCAAAGGAAATTGCAGAGCTCTAAATAAGTATGAAACAAATCAACTAATCATAGCAATAAGTACAGGCATTAAGACAACTAATTCTGAAAAGTAAAGTTTTGTATCAAAAGTAGAGTACTTGTGATACATTTGGTCTTGCTTTTTTGCCTCATCATGATCATGCTTTCTCTGCTGTGCCTGTCGCTTGGCACGACTCAGGCAGAAAGGGAAATTGAGTAGCCACAGCCATAAAAATGTGTCATTAAAATCATTGGAGAAATAATTAGGGTATTGTGCATTTTAACGAGAAAAAAATGCAGCTCCTACTTTCACTTGAATTTGTTTACAAATCAGTCTCACCTCAACCAATATGGCAGACGTGCTGACATATCGCAGCAACAAGTTGAAGCAGACAATGCGGTGTCTAGGAATTTATGTCTATGGCCATGGTACCATCATTCACAATGTTCGTTTTCATTAGTAGAGAATGCCGTAATGGCAGATAAGGGAAGCGATACTGCCCCCAGAACGTCCTGTAATGCATTACAGCTACAAATGAATGATGCATCAACACTGAAATTCCAAGTCAACAAATTTCTATAATTGACATTGTCAATTACATCAACTAATCATTGCAGCCCTACTTTTGATTTTTTTTTAAATACTTTTTAGAGAATTTCGATTTTGTTGACATACACTTTCAGTTTGTTTAAAAAGCTTCTAATACTCCAAGTGCTCTCAAATTATTCTGCAATGTTTTATTAAAAGTTTTTAATCATTAATTCTAATTCCGCAAATAACATACTTCCTCTGTGTATTTAACATACATTCTAATTCCAGTGAAGTGTGTTTGGCTTAATTACTTTTCCATGTAGTGCTGTTCATTGTTGTACTACGTAACATGCATGCTGCTGATTTGAGTCGAATCTCATACGTACTGCACTACGTAATGGGCTTGTCCTACGTACAAAGGCTACTTCTGATTGTAGTACACTTCGTTCATCCACTACACAGCACAGCACTTATGTATGCAGTTAACATACACACTTATCAACCCAGTATAAATCCTTTATTAATCATTTAATACCGTTCATGTGCAGGTAAGAGTCTCAGTAAAGATGAAGAGAACGAGCTGCAGACCGGGCATTAGCTGATTAGCTATGGTTACTGAAGATTTCACGTAATGTGAGGTTTCTGAAAGTAAACTGTGTAAATACGAGTTTTATAAACACTGCAGCATGCTGATGACTCGCAAGGGGAGTTGGATTAATCACACATGTAAAATTAGAAGATTCTTGAATTGAGTGACCGTTACTCGTGTGTGTGTTTACAGTATTATCTGGAGATAAATGAGGTCAACCTTCAACTAAACTACTAGACACACATTGTTTAATTCGGTATGGCGGCGGTACCTGTATGAAGACTGTAGCCTTAAAGCTTCTGTCTCTCTCCTGTTTGTTTATTTGTTCGTTTTTTCTTTCTTTCCTTCTTAAATCCTTCTGACGGATGGCAGACCAACTGATGGTGCATTACCGCCACCTACTGAGCTGGAGTGGAGAGCGAGACTTGAGAAACTATCATAAGGAACTACTTTCAACCTATAAACCGACTAAGAAAACATATATATAAACAAGGTACACAGGGTACACCCAGACCCGTCATGTCAAATTTGAGACGGAGCTCACTCTTCATTCACTATCTTTTACTCTTTCAATTTTCATTTCCAATGAGAGCAGCTAGAGTGCGTCATTCCACTTTAGCTGTCAGCGAGAATCGGCTCAATTCACTTTATATAATAATTATACTTTCACTCTCTTTACATTTTCTGCTTAAGCCACATACATTTTACGTCATAACAATCAGCATCCCAAACAAAAACTTTAATTTATTCTGAGCTATGACCATTTGTGGGAAGCTTAGTGGTTCGGTGGGTAGCAAGAAGGTGGTGAGACCTAGATCCTCCCCATGTCCATGCAGGTTTCCCCCGACAGTCCAAAGATAGGTCTATTAGGTTAACTGGAGTTTCTAAAATGCCCTCAGTGTGTCCCTCATCTTACCTCTGGCTTGGATTCTCTGTGATCCCATCACAGACCAGTCTGTAATCTGTCATGGGACTAGACCTGCTATTTACACCAGCAGATTCTCCTCCTGCTGCCACACGTCACTCTCTTTCTTCCATCTGTCATACTGTGTACCTCAGTTGATTTTTTACAAAAGCACTGGTGTTATTCCCTTTCTCCCACATCCTGTCTCTATGTTTGGGTTCCCGCACCGTAAAACAGGTGGTTTGTGTAACATCTCATATGCTGGCCATCCAGCACTATCTCTCTTTAGTTAAAGGTCCATTTCCCCTAATTACAGTGATTTTATATCACTGGCACCACTTTACCTGTCGGTTCATCATGAGCTAATATGTTAATGAGCATATGAGCACTGTCACTTTCGTCAATGATCTTAGTTTTAAGATCCATATTGGCAACGTTTGTAAAACTGCATTCTTCCATCTCAGAAATATATCCAGCGTAACATGCTCTCACTGGCTGACAGTGAGAAAATTATACATGCTTTTATATCGCCACGCCTGGATTATTGTAATGCTCTTCTTTCTGACCTACCAAAGATCTCAATTTCTAACCTACAGAGGGTCTCAAACAGACCTCAAACAGCTACATTAGTAACAGTATTATTTAGAATTGATTTTAAGATTCTTTTACTGGTTTTTAATTGCCTCCATGGTTTGGCTCCCCAGTACCTCAGTGACATGATTGTTAGGTATGTTCCACCGAGGACCCTCAGATCAGCTAAAAGGAACATGCTGGTGGTAACGACCACCTGGCAAAAGAGTGGAAAGAAAAGAGTCTTTTCGTATTACGGCCCCAACCTTTGGAACTCTCTCCTGATGACCCGAGGGCTCTGGACGATCTTAACATATTTAAAAGGAGGATTAAGACACACATGTTCTGGTTGGCTTTTTGCTGATGTTTTGTCTGTTTAGATTTTATCTGCATTTTCTAATGTTTCCATTTTATTTCATTCTATTTTTTATAGTTCTTTTATGTATTCTTTTGTTTTGAACTATTTTATATCATTCTACTGTTTTATTGTTCCTTTATGTATTTGTCTGGTTTTACTTCTGCTTGTGTAATGCACTTTGTAAAATGTTGTTTGAAAAAGTGTTATAAAAATAAAGCTTATTATTATTATTATTATTATTATTATTATTATTATTATTCCCAATCATGCTGAATACCTGACTTTGCCTAGTCATCTCTGAGAACAGAAAGCAAGTAATTTAGATAATGGTGTATACAGTCATATCATGACCACTTGTTGACCGATTACTCAGCCGGCCAATAAACTGCGCACATTAATGTCATTTTGAGATAATCGGCCTCGGCCAATACCTGCACTCATGAAGCAGATATTCAAAAATAGTGGAAAAATGCAGAGAAACTCCGTTTCCTGCATTACAACTTGTTGCACTTCACTGAGACTGGGATTAAAAACGAAAAGACACTGCTTTCATGTGCACCACTCCAACATTTTTTACTTTTTTTTTTTTTTTACTATTTACACATTTCCTCCAGTTGTTCCTCCTTATCAGATTTTCACTATGCATGCTCAGCACGCTCTGAGGAGCTTCCACGCTAAAGACATGGCTGTGAAATATATCCCTACTCTCTCTTTATGCACTACATAGAGAGTCTATTTAAGCAGCACTCAAAACATAACGGAAATCTAACACTTTCTCATCATGAACATGCGTTATCAGTGGTCTCATGAAAAATAAAAAATGGCAAGTGGCTCAGCTGTCTTTAAAACTTCATACACACATGAACTGAATTCTGAATTACAGTTAGTAAAAGCAATTGTGTGGCTGTGCACTGCTCTAGTGTAAATGTGATCGGTGTAGAGTCGGTTATATGAGACTGGTTGGCAGGTCACCGTTCATGGCAAAACACGCAAAACAATGAACGACTCCGGTCGACTGGTGCATCTCTAATCTATACATTTTACTACTTTTATTTTGACACACAATTTTCAAGCTATTAATTCAGGCAAGCAGGCAGCTGAGTCAACAGCGCTTTGACTTGGAAGGAAAGATATGAGCTAAACAGTTTGCATTGTAACTGCTGAGAACATGTTGATGTGATGAATGTGTGTGACTGAATGTGGTATGTGGATGTGTAGTTGGGTGTAATTGCCAAAAGTGGACAGTTCCACAGATGCATTTCCTGCACTGTCCTGCGATGACTAATATGTTACTGGAGTGTTTAACAAAAAAAATCCAGTGAGATCTATCTGGAGTGGTACAATTTTAGACAAGGTTTTGTTTGAAAATGTGCATGTTGACAAGTCCTTCTGTTTTCCTTCAGCAAGAAAAAATTGACAAGCAAGACACCAGGAGACATGTTGTTAAACCCATTACAAACATGATCAAATCAGACATAGGATTTTGATTTTGTCAATATTCTTGGTGTAAGAAGCACACATCTGTAAATTGGAAAATTGGGGACTGTGGTAGCCTAGTGGTTAATGTAAAGAAAATCCCACCAAGCCCTCCACCCTCCTCCCAAAAACCTCCACCAAGCTGGCACGGTTGGGTTATTGAGTAAGGCCCTTAACCCACAGATGCTTGGATTGTAAGACTGTATCAGTTGTCAGTCACTTTGGATAGGGGCGTCTTCTGAATTACATAAAAGTAAAGGCATGTAAATGGAAAACTGTTTGCCTCCGTTGACACAACTTGCTTTACATCAAGAGTTCAATCCTCCAACCACTTAAATTTAAATGCCACTGGATCAGAATGATTTGTGATTTTAATATCTACAGAAAATAAAACCAACTCACACAAATCATGCCAACACAAAAACAACATCACTTATTCTGACTTATGTAGTGCATTTGTGTTTTGTAAGTGTTGTTGCATTAGAGAAATTTCGCCCACACTGCCTGCAGCAAAGCGGCTTTTCTTGTATGTGAATACGCTGATGGCAGACGAGACTATTCTGTTGAGTGAAATTCTTCCCACATTGTGAGCAGTGATACGGCTTCACTCCTATCTGAATGCACTGGTGTTTTTTGAGAAAGCTTTGACGGGTGAAACTCTTCCCACAGTCCGAGCAATGAAACGGCTTCTCTCCCGTGTGAACACACTCGTGTTGCTTGAGAAAACTTTGACGGGTGAAACTCTTCCAACACTGTGAGCAGTGATATGGCCTCTCTCCTGTGTGAATGCGCTGGTGAAGTTTGAGACTGCTCTGCTGAGTGAAAGTCTTCCCACATTGTGAACAGTGATACGGCTTCTCTCCTGTGTGAGTGCGCTGGTGTAGTTTGAGATTCCGTTGCTGAGTGAAACTCTTCCCACACTGTGTACAGTGATACAGCTTCTCTTCTGTGTGAATATGCTGGTGTTGTATGAGATTACTTTGTCGAGTGAAAGTCTTCCCACAGTCCGAGCAGTGATACGGCCTCTCTCCTGTGTGAATACGCTCGTGTTGCCTGAGAAAACTTTGACGGGAGAACCTCTTCCCACACCGAGTGCAGTGATACGGCTTTTCATCTGTGTGAATGCGCCGGTGTAGTTTGAGACTACTTTGTTGACTGAAACACTTCCCACACTGTGAGCAGTGATACGGTTTTTCTCCTGTGTGAGTGCGCTGGTGTAATTTAAGATTTCTCTGCTGAGTGAAACACTTCCCACACTCTGTGCAGTGATATGGCTTCTCTCCTGTGTGAGTACGCTCATGCTGCTTGAGAAGACTTGGCAGAGAAAAACTCTTTCCACACTGTGAGCAGTGATACGGCTTTTCTCCTGTGTGAACACGCTGGTGCAGTTTCAGGGAACTTGTCTGAGAAAAACTCTTCCCACACTGGGAGCAGTGATACGGCTTTTCTCCTGTATGAATGCGCTGATGTACTGTGAGATGACTCTGTTGTGCAAAACTCTTCCCACACTGTGAACAGTGGTAAGTTTTTATCTTTATTTCTCTACAAGATGGCTTATGGTCGAGTGTATCACAGAATGTTTGTTCACTAGGGAAGCATTTTCTGGCAAGCAAGTTTTCATTTTTAAATTCTCCTGATTTCAGCAGGTTCTCATTTATATGAGAGTGACAGCTCCTGATGTGTTTGCTAAGGTCAATTTGTGACGTATAGGAAAGACAACAGGAGGAGCAGGGGAAGACTTTCAGAGCGTAATCCAAATCTGCATCTGAAAAAGGAAAACAACAGCCACTTAGGCCGTACACACACTAGACGATCTGTACCGTGCCAGAGCACATTTGACCCAAAAAGCGTGGTTCGTTAGAGTACCACTCTGTACCGGTTCCCTGAACTCGGGCACGGCACGCATTTAGTATGATTGCAAACATGGTCCAAACCAGAGCACAGCGTCATCGGCTGTCTCCATAAAAATCTTCTTATACTTAAATCTTCTTACCTCTCCTTCACATACATAGTAGCATCATGACTATATCGCTTCACTACATCACTTTCTTACAGCTATGTTATTTCCTGCTAAACTTAGGAATATGCTCTCTATTATAGAATTTCTGACCTGAAAACTGGATTGCTGTAATGGTCTAAACCTGTTTTACAAGATACCAAATTAATTTGAAGAAAAAAAAAAAAAAAAAAAAATTAATAGCTACATTTTAAAGAAACTGCTTAAAGAGGAACCAAATTAAAATATTTTGGATTTCCAGTCAGAAATGAGGTCAAATTAAACAATGACGTTATAACAATCAGTATCTGTATAATTATTCTTCAGATTGGTATATGTGAGAGGTGTAGAGAGCAGGGGTTCTGGACGTCTACTGGAAGGGTCTGCCCAGGTGCTACTCTTAAGCAAAGCCCTTAAGCTTCAACTGTTCAGCATAACTGTAAACTGGCAAAGGTCATCTGCTAAATACTGTAACTCTCTTACTGAGATAGTCTTCATCTACATCCTCTTCCTCTTTAATAGTCTTTATCTCAAATTCTTCATAATGCTGGTCCACAGAGCCTGATGGTCCCCCGCCTGATGTACAAGTGCCTGTCTGCACATCTTCCTCAACCTAATGATCAAAGAACAATAACACACATCCAGGAAAGAAAGTCAACAAACTTCAATGCATTCTGTTTTGCTACTACAAGCCATTTATTTAATTTTTAACTCTGAGGGTGCTGATCATTTTAGAACTATACAGCCCCACATGTTTAAGATCACAATATTACCCTTTGTTTGTTTTATATATTAATTTCATGTTCATGAAGCATCACAATAATTCAGGACTGATTTATAGTACTGTATTATAGAGTTCCACGGTATAATGATACTAGAAAAGTTTCGAGATACCTTGCCATTAAAAACGGTAGGATACCTTATTTTATTAGTACCGGTACTTTTGAAATCATGGCTTTGTCTGTAGTTGTCTCCATCTGCCGCACGGCAGTAAGTGCGCGCAGAACTCTGCTTCCCGGTGAAGCAGAAGAGAAAACGGAGAGTTAATAGCTGTTATTACCAGCGTTTTTGCAGACTGTTCATGGCTTGTAGAGAAAGTACACTCAAGAAGTGGAATATGGAATTATTTAAGCCCATGGACACAACAAAACCAGTCAGCAAAATATGTTTTAAATCTACAAAGAGCAAATGAGACAAAACGTCCAACTTATTGGACCAAGAGCTCACAAAGCAGCAAATTAGAGAATATGATTGATGACATGATTACATCATGCTCATGAACTCAAATATAAATCAGACAAGTGAGATTTTGAACCATCTGACTTTGAAAGAGAAGTTAAGGACAATAATAACAGTTTAACTGGCTTTATCTTTATAATGAACTTACAAATGTGGTAAATATCTTTATATATATATATATATATATATATATATATATATATATATATATATATATATATATATATAAAGTAACTAACCTGTCAAAAGAAATCACATAAACTCAAGGATACAGAGGGACATCAGATTACTGCTCACTGTATAAAAACCTTAATAACAATGTGACCTTTCTAATCAAATTATTTTCGTTTAATAATCAGATTATTAATGTTAAAAATGTACCTATTAATGTTCAACAATTCTTTCTGTTGTTTTTTTTTTTTGTGGTTGAATAATAAAAAAAAAAACATAGAATTTTAATTTCAGTGTTCTATCATCTATTATTCCATTACTTTTCCTGATGTTTTAGGTCTTTGCTGTGGTATCATTCCAGTATCGGTATCGAGATACTTTAAGCAGGTATCATACCGATACCTACCGATCTTTACTGTACTTGTTAAGTTGCTGTTCAAACTTTTGTGTTTTTAAACACAATTACTAACCTTCACCTGTGAGTAGGAAAGAGCAGTAGACTCTGGAGGATGTGTGAAAAGGCTGGGTTTGGTCGCCTCTGAATTCATCATAAGATAATATATAACTTTATTGATCCTGCAGGAAATTGTAGAACTTGAAAGAAACATGACATACAAAAAGCAGAATCAAATAATCATACCAATAACTACAAGAATTCAGACAATTCATTCAGACTGTGAAGTTTTGTTTTAAAAAGTAGTGAGTAGAACCTCTGTTCCAAAAAGCAGATAGTAGCACAATTAAAACTCAGTATAAACAACTGTAGAGTAATACATATTTTTATCGAAACCTCTAAAAAGTATTTAATTCCTGTATTTAGCAGTCTGATAATCACAGTTAACATGGCAAAGGGACGATTTAATCTAAAATGAACACCATTTGTATCAGCGATTTATGGTCCAACTAGACTTCATAATCATTTTTACTTTTATATTATTAGATCATTTAAAAATACACCATTAGTTTGTTTAAAACGTTTTTAATAGTCCAAATGTTCGCATATATTATTATTGTATATTGTGTGAAATAGATTTTTGAAACATTAATTCTACTTCTGCATATAACATTCCTCTATTGTGTATTAAGTATACGTTCAAATTATGTAAGTAGTGTGCTCAGTTTAAGTATTACATTACATTTTACTTTTCCATGTAGTGCACTTCATTAATGTACTAACCTTCATGCCACTAATGTATGAATTGAATCTCATGTGCACTTCATATAATCCATGCATCTCATATGTACTGCAGTATGTAATGGGTGTGTTCTAAAGGTAGTGCACTTCGTTCATCCACTACATAGTGCACTACACAACACAGTCCTTATGCATGTAGTGCACCACGTAACATTTAAATACACAGTAAAAAAACCTTTATTAACAATTTTGATGTTATATTACATTCAATACAGTTCACGTGCAACTCAAAGAGTCTCAGTAAAGCTGAAGGGAACGAGGCTGCAGCGCGTGCATTAGCTGATTAGCTATGGTTATTAATGCATTCATGTAATGTGAGGTTTCTGAAAGTAAACTGTGGGTGAATATGATCTTTATAAACAGTGCCGCATGCTGATGAGTCGCGTGTACAGCAGAAGATTCTAAAACTGAATGACCGTTACTGCTGTGTGTATATAGTATTATCTGGAGCTAAATGAGCTCAACCTTCAACTAAACTACTACAAACAGTTTATAATTCGGTATGGCGGCGGTACCTGGCTGAAGACTGAAGCGTTAAAGCTTCTTTTACTCTCCGGAGTCTCTGCTTACCAAATAATAACCGAAACTACCGTATTCAAATCAACGAGTAAATGAGTGGAGATTTCTGCGCATGCGCGGATTCACCTACAAAATATGGGCCCTGTTGTCAATTGGATAGGTTTAGAATATTCTACGATGTAATACTTTATTTCACACTCCTAAGGCATTACATTAAATTCATTTCACAGTTTCCATTCAAGTGCACCCACATATCGCTCTACCAAATATGGTTCATTTACAAACCCCGGGAAAAAATGTACTGTGAATTTTCATAGCAAAACTGTGAATAGCTTGACAGTTTTAAAGTGAATTTTCAGAGTTTGACCATGAAGTTCAAAGTTGTACTATAAATTTTTGATGGTAATTTGGCCAATTCATGGTTCTACTGTGACATTTCATAGTACAACTGTAAACTTGGTGGACTGTGAACTGACCATGAATTATTTCACAGTTGCACTATGAATTTTGGTGGTAATTTGGCCACTTCATGGTTCTACTGTCAAATTTGTAAGTAATTTTTTTTTTCCTGGGAACATATTATCAGGAAAGGCATTATGTATTTTGTATCTGCAATAATCTATTCAGGATGGCATGGAGATTCCTGATTCATGTCCCGACCCAGCATTTGCCTGTATTGAGCTTACATGGTCTCTCCGTGTCTGTGTAGGTTTCCTCCAGGTAATATTGTTTCTTCACACTTCAAAGTGATATGTGTTGGGTCAGCTGGTGTCTCTAAAGTGTCACACATGTATCTGAACATTCACATGATGGAAAGAAAAATGGCATTCATCAGACGAGATTACCTTCTTCCATTGCTCCAAGGTACAGTTTTGAGAGTCACATGCCCAATGTAGGCACTTTGGATGGTAGACAAGGTAAGCACGGTGAGCACTCTGACTGGTCTGTGATTAGGCAGGCCCACACTCAGCAGGGGGAGCTGCAATGTGTGTTGTGAGACATTACTTCCATAACCAGCATTAAACATTTTTGTGTTTTGTACGACGGTACTTTTCTGTCCATTCGAACCAGACAGGAGAAAAAAATCTCTGACTCTTAAGAGCCAACAGCAAGTTGCCAGTTCATAGTTTATCCCTCCTCAGACCATTGTGTCCATGTCTTGGACAAAAAAAGATACTTGGTGTAACCCTAACATCTATCTCTATTTAGATCATATCCCCTAAATACAGTGATTTCATATCACTGGCAATACTTTAACTGTCAGTTCACCATGAGCTAATATGCTGATGAGCATATGTCCCAGTAGTTCACAAGTAGTGTTGCAGTGACCACTAGAGCAGAGTCCAATAAATGGCCTGAACAGTTTCTATTGTAACTGCTGAAACCATTGGCTTAGATGTGAAATCTGTGTGACTGACTGCAGTATGTGGATGTGTAGTTGGGTATAAGTGTCAAAAGTGGAGAGTTTCCACAGATGAATTTCATGCAGTGTACTGTGATGTTATATGTTATAGTGTTGAACTAAGATCCAGAGAGATCTAACACAGGTTCAAACCCTGCTCAAACAGCTCTAAGAGTGATGTATGTAACTGATAGTTGTAAAGTTTATCATATCATGTCCTGGAGAGGCACAACTTTAGATAAAAATCTGTTTAAAAACATACATGTTGTCAAGTCCTTTTGTTTTCCTTTAGGTAGAAAGAAATGACAAGCAATATCTTTAGGAGACGTCAATCCCAACAAAAACCTGATCACATCAAACATACAATTTTGACTCGGTCATAATTCTTGCTACTGGACACAGACAGTTGAAAATAGGAAAAACTACACTCAGCTGTGAATATGTTTCTGAGATAACTTTATTGAGAAAAGCTGTTTCCAGATTGCGAGCACTGACACAACCTCTCTCGTGTGTGAATACGCTGGTGTACTGTGAGATGAATCTGCTGAGTGAAACTCTTCCCACAGTGTGAGCAGTGATATGGCTTCTCCCCTGTGTGAATGTGCTGGTGCAGTTTGAGACTACATAGCCGAGTGAAACTCTTCCCACATTGTGAGCAGTGATATGGCTTCTCGCCTGTGTGAATGTGCTCGTGATATTTGAGACTACTCAACCGAATGAAAGTCTTTCCACATTGTGAGCAGTGATATGGCTTCTCTCCTGTGTGAATACTGCAGTGTTGTTTGAAACCACTCATCTGAGATAAAGTTTTGAGACCACTCTGATGTGTGGAACTCTTCCCACACTGTGAGCAGTCCTGTGGTTTCTCTCCAGTGTGAATGCGCTGGTGCTCTTTGAGACTACTCAGCCGAGTGAAACTCTTCTCACATTGTGAGCACTGATACGGCCTCTCTCCTGTGTGAACACGCTGGTGCTCGTTAAGACTTCTCAGCTGAGTGAAACTCTTCCCACATTGTGAGCAGTAATACGGCTTCTCTCCTGTGTGAATGTGCTGGTGGTCTTTGAGACTACTCATCCGAGTGAAATCCTTCCCACACTGTGAGCAGTGATACGGCTTCTCTCCTGTGTGAGTGCTCCAGTGTCGCTTGAGACTATTCAGCTGAGAAAAAGTCTTCTCACATTTTCTGCAGTGATATGGACTTTCTCCTGTGTGAATGCGCTTATGCCGTTCCAGATGACTATGCTGACTGAAACTCCTTCCACACTGTGAGCAGTGATACGGCCTCTCTCCTGTGTGGATGCGCTGGTGTACTGTGAGATTACATGCTGAGAGAAACTCTTCCCACATTGTGAACAGTGGTAAGCTTTTCTCTTCATTTCTTCATGAGATGTCTTATTTTGGAGAGTACCAGAGAATGTTTGATTACTACTGAAGCATTCTGTGCGATGCAAATTTTCATCTTTAATTTTTCCTTGTTTTAGCAGGTTGTCATTTATGTCAGAGTGACAGCTCTTAATGTGTTCATTAAGGTCAATTTGTAATGTAAAGGAAAGAGAACAGGTTGGGCAGGGGAAGGCTTTTGGGGTGTCCTCCATATCTGCAGCTGAAAAAACAAAACAACATACATTTAAAAGTCTATAATAATATCACAGTGAAACAGATGACCCAAGTCCATCTATAAATAACTGATTCAGACTTCTCCTTTTATGTACACATTAGCAACATTACAACATTACTAGAACTATTTTATTCCAGGTACATAATACTGCTAAACTTAGGAATATACTCCCATTCACGGATTTGGACCTCATACTACCTACTTCAATGAATCATCTCACCTGGACACCCTAACACTTGCAATATCCAGTATTTACTGCAGAGTTTCTAAACTGCTACAGTTCGGCTATAAACCTGTTTAATTCTCTCATGGCTCACAAGGTACTAATTTAATTTGTAATAAGACAATGAACCATGTTTATAGCTACATTTAACCAAACCACTTGTCAAAATCAACACTAAACATTCTCATTAACAAACTGCAACTGCTGCATATTTCCATTTCTACTGTACATTTTTTTTATTCACATAAAGCAGTAAATGGTCACCCGGAACTTCCTGTTTACCGGGGGTATTAATATGAGGTACTACAGTAAATGTCTCACAGCTATTCCAGTTATACATTTTTTAATGCACTGCAAATGTTTTTAGAGTTACTAATCCCTCAGGTACATTTAAGCAAGATGAAATATAAATGAAACTGCTTCAGTGCAATTGCGATAATTGGCATTTCTAGGTGAGACAGTAACTGAAAGACATTAATGACTTAATTTACTTCTTCGAATTCATTTCAATAAAACATTATATTTAGCTGTAATTACTTAAAGAGGAAAATAAAATATTTGGGGGAACTGATTTCCAGTCAGATTATAGATCTAAATAAACAACAAAGGCATAACAATCAGTATCTGTATAATGGTATATTGGTACATTGTGTATGATGTAGAGGACAGAGTTGGCTCAGTGCTTAAGGCTCTCGACTTCTCCTGGGAAAGCTGTGAGATTAATTCCACAGTCTGGCAAGGAACTACCCTTCAACTGTTCAGATCAACTGCAAGTTGGGTAAGATCATCTGATAAATGTCTTACTGGGATAGTCTTCATCTTCATCCTCTTCCTCTTTAATAGTCTTTATTTGGAATTCTCTGTAATGCTGGTCCACAAAGCCTGATGGTCCTCCACTTGATGTACAAGTGTCTGTCTGCACATCTTCATCAACCTAACAACCAATCAGCAATAACACACATCCAGGAAAGAAAGTTAACAAACCTTACAGTACTGTGGTTTGCAAGTGCAAGCCTTTTATTGTTCTTTTATTGTACTGTCAGCCTGATGTTCGCTGTTCATTTTAAATCCCTACACGACCAATGTTTGCTTATAATGTCTCTGTTGCATGCTGCATGCACAATATATATATATACATCATATAGATATATAGTATATATATATATAGATATAGTATATATTATATATATAATATATATATAGATATATATATATATATATAGATCTATATATGACTACATATATATATATATATATATATATATAATATATATACATACTATAATACACATACAGACATACACACACACACACATATATAAATATATATATATACAATATATATATGTGTGTGTGTGTATGTATGTATGTGTGTATATATATATATATATATATACAGTGTTGTGCCAGTTCACAGCTTTTCTGAACTAGTTCAAGTTCAGTTCATACATGCTCAAAGTGAACAGTTCACGTTCAAAGTTCACAATTTTAATTCTGAACTAGTTCAAAGTTCAGTTCATTTTACTTTTTTCGTGAGATATTCAAATAAATACTTTTTTTCACACTACAAGCTAGAAATCACTATACGTTCTTTGAAACTGCTCATTGTAGACATTTGCCCATGACACTGCGATTGTGTACGCGGCGTTGCTATGCCTACTTCGCTCTGCTGCAATTCGTCACGGGTAACGTCGTGCGGAAGCCAGTATGTTATTAACTAGCCAGTATGTTAACTATTCTCAGCCGGACACTACGTTGCCTGCAATGCATTGCGCACACAATGTCAAAACCATTTCTGTCTGGTGATACATGATTTAAGCGGCACCAGCGAGAATACAGGAGGGAGGAACTTTCTCTCGTTGCGTTTCAAAAGAGAAAACAGATGTCACTCAGTTTTCAATGGAAAACAAATTCCAACGTTCATTTACAGTGATGTCTGCCGTTCATGACACATAATGTAACTAATTCACGTTCAAGTTCTTTATTAAAAATTGTGTTTGCGTTCACTTCACGTTCACGAAAAAAATGAGCGTGTTCAATGAACGCGTTCTTTTGAACTCGTTCACGCACAACACTGTATATATATATATATATATATATTATATATATATACACACACACACACACACACACACACACACACAAACACACACACACACACACACACACACACAGAGTGGGGCAAAAAAGTGTTTAGTCAGGCACTGATTGTGTAAGTTCTCCTACTTAGAAAGATTAGAGAGGTCTGTAATTTCATCATAGGTACACTTCAACTATGAGAGAAAAAACAATCCAGGAAATCACATTGTAGGATTTTTAAAGAATTTAATTGTAAATTATGGTGGAAAAATAAGTATTTGGTCAAAACATTTGGTTCAACACAATACTTTGTAAGTTAACCTTTGTTGGCAATGACAGAGGTCAAACGTTTCCTGTAAGTCTTCACCAGGTTTGCACAAACTGTAGCTGGTATTTTGGCTCATTCCTCCATGCAGATCTCCTCTAGAGCAGTGATGTTTTGGGGCAACACGGACTTTCAACTCCCTCCAAAATTTTCTATGGAGTTGAGGTCTGGAGGATAACTCCAGGACCTTGAAATGCTTTTTACGAAGCCACTCCTTTGTTGCCCGAGCGGTGTGTTTGGGATCATTGTCATGCTGGAAGACCCAGCCATGTTACATCTTCAATGCTCTCACTGATGGAAGATGATGCTCATCAGGTTGGAAAAAGTTATAAACCATCTCTAAAGACTTTGGACTCCATCAATCCACAGTCAGACACATTGTGTACAAATGGAGGAAATTTAAGACCATTGTTACTCTCCCCAGGAGTGGCTGGCTAACAAAGATCACTGCACGAGCATAGCATGTAATAGTTGGTGAGGTCACAAAGGACCCCTGGGTAACTTCTAAGCAACTGAAGGCCTCTCTCACATTGACTAATGTTAATGTTCATGAGTCCACCATCAGAAGAACTTTGAACAACAATGGTGTGCATAGCAGGGTTGTAAAGAGAAAGCCACTGCTCTCCAAAAAGAACACTGATGCTCGTCTGCAGTTTGCTCAAGATCACGTGGACAAGCCAGAAGGTTATTGGAAGAATGTTTCATACACGGATGAGACCAAAATATAAACTTTCTGACTTAACAGAAAAGCATTATGTTTGGAGAAAGGAAAACACTGCATTCCAGCATAATACGAACCCCATCTGTGTAAGTAACATGGTTTGGGCCTGTTTTGCTGCTTCTGACCCAGGTCAGCTTGCCATCGTTGATGGGACAATGAATTCTGAATTATATCAGAAAATTCTAAAGGACATCTTTCCATGAGCTGAATCTCAAAAGAAGGTGGGTCATGCAGCAAGACAACGACCCTAAGCTCACAAGCTGTTCTACCAAAGAATGGTTAAAGAAGAATAATGTTAAAGTTTTGGAATGGCCAAGTCAAAGTCCTGACCTTAATCCAACCGAAATGTAGTAGAAAGTGAGCAGTGAAGGTGAGGAAACCCACCAACACGCCAGAGCTGAAACTGTTCTGTATGGGTCATATATCTTGGTTCTATTTATTTATGATTTTTAGGTCATATTTATGCAAAAATATAGAAAATTCTAAAGGGTTCAAAAACTTCCAATCACCACTGTAGAACTGCGGCTGGCTCTCCTGACGGCATCTCAGTAGCGCCGGTTGACTAACAGCTCAGTAAAGTTTTTTTTTTTTAAAGTAAAATCTTACTGTATTCGATTCACAGCTTGTATCGTCTTGAACACCTGTATCAAATGTCTATTACTGTGTACCGTGACACCCTTAATTTATATATATATATATAATTTATATATATATAAATTTATATAAAAAAAATACATTTATAACTAAATAAAATATAAATATAATATACATACATACATACATACATACACACACACACACACACACACACACACACATTTTGTACTTACAGTCATTAGAACATGTTGCTGTTCAAAGATTTAAAAAGATAAACCTATGACACACTACTAACCTTCACCTGTGAGCAGGCCGGAGCAGAAGTCTGTGGAGGATCTGTGAGTAGCTTTGGTCTTGTGTCCTCTGAATTCATCATAACTAGAGATGCACCGATTGCAATTTTCTTGGCTGATTCCACTTTCTTTAATACATGACCGGCCGACTCCGATTTTGACAGGATACAGAAACAATTTTTATAGAAAGATAGCAGGGGCTGTTGGCTTGTACCTGCCTCTATTCTTTCACTAACTTTAGCTTTGAGGCATTGGCCACACAAATATCAATCACTGCAAACTTGCTCAAATTGTACTTTATTATAGTCTTGACAAGAGCCTTTTCCCAGTTACTGCAAGGGTACGGGTACAAACCAAGACGCTGAATTGCAACTCACCCCACTTCTACGCACCAAGACGGTACATCATACGTCACTACTGTAATGTATTAAAAACACAGTCTTGAGCGAAACTTTGGGCATAAATAGTACAACACAATTAAAAACACGCACTGTGAGCTTTAATCAACTAATAAAAACACATGCACTTAAAACAGATTACCGATACACAAGAACCTAAAAATAAACAGACCATCGAGTCACACGCTAAACATTAAGCCATCCACCAGTGCTAAAGGGACTGGGAAATAAGCATGTAGTGGTACAGCATTAACTGTTTAAATTTACAAGTCCTTATAGCCTACACATGAACTGAATTCTGAATTAACGTTATGCAACACTGTGCTGTTCATATGTGTGGCTGTGATTCTGAAGCTGTCGGCGTCACAAGTTTATGCGACCGGCACAGAATAGGTTATATGAGACTGATCAACCAACTACCAGCCGATCACACCAGTCACCAGCCGATCGATCGGTGCATCTCTAATCATAACACTTTATTGACCCCAAAGGAAATTACAGAGCTCTAAAAAAGCAAGAAACAGAAAACAGAGAATCAGAAAATCATAGCATTAACTACAGGCATTGACACAACTCATTTTGAAAGTGAAATTTTGTATAAAAAGTAATGAGAAGAACCTCTGTTCCAATAATCAGATGGTAGCATTACTCAAACTCAGTATAAATGATCACAATAAAGCCTGATATTCATGTATGTATATATATATAGGTTTAATTTTTTTTTTATTTTATTATATAATATTATATATATAATATATATAATATATATATTATATATATATCACACACATACATATATACATAACCTTATACACATATAATACAGGTATCCTCGACTTACGACGCAGATCTGTTCTAGGTGGGTCGTAAAAGGATTTTCGGTGAAGTGGAACATAAGTAAATAAAATACTGTAAGCCACTTATCCTATCCTAACACCTATCCTAAAAACACAGTAATTATAAAAAAACGAGCCCCGTAACCGTGTACCGTATTTTTCGGACCATAAGGCGCACTTAAAATCCTTAAACTTTCTCAGAAATCGACAGTGCGCCTTAAAATGTGGTGGTTCTAATGTATGAATTAATTCTGGTTGTGCTTCCTGACCTAGAACCGATTGTAGATGGTACACGGCGCTCATAAATTTGTCAAAATGTATTAGCAAGGCATGGTAAGTTACGAAACTCACGGCAACCGTAGTGCACAGCATCGCGGAGTAGTACGGTATGTGCTTCAGCATTAGGGTACGTGCGTTTATTCATTCATTTTCGAAGCAGATTTCAAACTCAACGCTATCAGTCACGCAGTACAACATGGACATAAAGCAGCTGGAGAGAATTCAGAATTAACGAATCAATGATACGGAAGTGGAGGAAGCAAGAAGACGCCCTGTGCCAGGTAAAGAAGACCAAACTTAGTTTCCGACGGAACTTAAGAGTTTCGTTTCATTTCATGCACCTTATAACCCGGTGCGCTTTATGTATGAAAATAGATCCGTTAGAAGTCGATCATTGATATCGCGCCTTTTAACCTGGTGCGCCTTATAGCCCGAAAAATACAGTATTCTTCCGCCACGCACACCAAACACGAAGTTCGCGTTATGACGTTTACGACGCAAAACCACTTAAGTCGAAACAAGGCTGTATACAGTAAATGGGAGATGGTTCATAACCACGAAAAACATCGTAATCGAGACCGTCGTAACTGAGGATACCTGTGAGATATATATATAATATATATATATATACTAGTATTGTATAATATATATAATAATATATATATACACCACACACACTGCCGTCTTTAAAAAAATTGCATATCGTGATAAAGTTAATTCTTTCCCTTAATGTAATGATAAAAATTAAAACTTTCATATATTTTAGATTTTATTGCACACCAAATGAAATATTTCAAGTCTTTTATTGTTTTAATACTGATGATTTTGGCATACAGCTCATGAAAACCCAAAATTCTCACAAAATTAGCATATTTCATCCGACCAATAAAAGAAAAGTGTTTTTAATACAAAAAAAGTCAACCTTCAGATTATTATGTTTATGTTTATGCACTCAATACTTGGTCAGGAATCCTTTTGCAGAAATGACTGCTTCAATGCGGCGTGGCATGGAGGCAATCAGCCTGTGGCACTGCTGAGGTGTTATGGAGGACCAGGATGCTTTGATAGCGGCCTTAAGCTCATCCAGAGTGTTGGGTCTTGCGCGTCTCAACTTTCTCTTCACAATATCCCACAGATTCTCTATCGGGTTCAGGTCAGGAGAGTTGGCAGGCCAATTGAGCACAGTAATACCATGGTCAGTAAACCATTTACCAGTGGTTTTGGAACTGTGAGCAGGTGCCAGGTCGTGCTGAAAAATGAACTCTTCATCTCCATAAAGCTCTTCAGCAGAAGTGCTCCAAAATCTCCTGATAGCTAGATGCATTGACCCTGCCTTTGATAAAACATAGTGGACCAACACAGCAGCTGACATGGCACCCCAGAACATCACTGACTGTGGGTACTTGACACTGGACTTCAGACATTTTGGCATTTCCTTCTCCCCAGTCTTCCTCCAGACTCTGGCACCTTGATTTTCGAATGACATGCAAAATTTGCTTTCATCCGAAAAAAGTACTTTGGACCACTGAGCAACAGTCCAGTGCTGCTTCTCTGTAGCCCAGGTCAGGCGCTTCTGCCACTGTTTCTGGTTCAAAAGTGGCTTGACCTGGGGAATGCAGCACCTGTAGCCCATTTCCTGCACACGCCTGTGCATGGTGGCACTGGATGTTTCTACTCCAGACTCAGTCCACTGCTTCCGCAGGTCCCCCAAGGTCTGGAATCGGCTCTTCTCCACAATCCTTCTCAGGGTCCGGTCACCTCTTCTCGTTTGTGCAGCGTTTTCTGCCACACTTTTTCCTTCCCACAGACTTCCCACTGAGGTGCCTTGACACAGCACTCTGGGAACAGCCTATTCGTTCAGACATTTCTTTCTGTGTCTTACCCTCTTGCTTGAGGGTGTCAATGATGGCCTTCTGGACAGCAGTCAGGTCGGCAGTCTTACCCATGATTGCGGTTTTGAGTAATGAATCAGGCTGGGAGTTTTCAAAAGCCTCAGGAATCTTTTGCAGGTGTTTAGAGTTAATTCGTTGATTCAGATAATTAGGTTAATAGCTCGTTTAGAGAACCTTTTCATGATATGCTAATTTTGTGAAATAGGAATTTTGGGTTTTCGTGAGCTGTATGCCAAATCATCAGTATTAAAACAATAAAGAGAGCTTGAAATATTTCAGTTGGTGTGCAATTAAATCTAAAATATTGAAAGTTTAATTTTATCATTACATTACGGGAAAAGAATTAACTTTATCACAATATGCCAATTTTTGAGAAGGACCAGGATATAGTTATATTATATATATATATATATATATATATATATATATATATCTACGGTGCTGGCCAAAGTAATTGGCACCCCTGCAATTTGTCAGATAATACTCAATTTTTCCAGAAAATGAGTGCAATCACAAGGCTTGTATTAGTATCTTATTATTTTCTTGCAATGAAAAAAACACAAAGAAATGAAACAAAAAAAGTCAAATCAATTATCATTTACACAAACTCACAAATGGGCCGGACAAAAGTATTGGGCACCCTCAGCTAATACTGGTAGGCACAACTTTAGACAAATATAACTGAGAAACAAGCGGCTTCGGTAACCATCATGAGTTCTTACACTGCCCTGCGGAATTTTAGACCATTCTTTTAGCAAACTGCCTCCAGGTCCCTGAGATTTGAAGGGGTGCCTTCTCCAAATGCCATTTTGAGATACTCTCCACAGGTGTTCTTGTGGTTCAGGTTGGACTCATTGCTGTCCACTTTAAAGTCTCCAGTGCTTTCTCTCAAAACCATTTCTAGTGCTTTGGAAGTGTGTTTGGGCATTGTTCCTGCTGAAAGACCCATGACCTCTGAGGGAGACCCAGCTTTCTCACACTGGGCCCTACATTATGCTGCAAAATTTGTTGGTAGTCTTCAGACTTCATAATGCCATGCACACGGTCAAGCAGTCCAGTGCCAGAGGCAGCAAAGCAACCCCAAAACATCAGGGAACCTCCGCCATGTTTGACTGTAGGGACCGTGTTCTTTTCTTTGAAGGGCTCGTTTTTTTTCCTGTAAACTCCATGTTGATGCCTTTGCCTAAAAACCTCTACTTTTGTCTCATCTGACCAGAGAACATTCTTTCAAAAAGTTTTGGCAAACTCCAGCCTTGCTTTTTTATGTCTCTGGGTCAGAAGTGGGGTCTTCCTGTGTATCCTACCATAGAGTCCCTTTTCATTCAGACGCCGACGGATAGTACGGGTCGACACTGTTGTACCCTCGAACTACAGGGCAGCTTGAACTTGTTTGGATTTTAGTCGAGGTTCTTTATCCACCATCCGCACAATCTTTAAACTTTTTGATGACACTGCGCACGGTAGACACAGGAACATTCAGGTCTTTGGAGATGGACTTGTAGCCTTGAGAATGCCCATGCTTCCTCACAATTTTGCTTCTCAAGTCCTCAGACAGTTCTTTGGTCTTCTTTCTTTCTCCATGCTCAATGTGGTACACACAAGGACACAGGACAGAGGTTGAGTCAACTTTAATCCATTTTAACTGGCTGCAAGTGTGATTTAGTTATTGCCACCACCTGTTATGTGCCACAGGTAAGTAACAGGTGCTGTTAATTACACAAATTAGAGATGCATCACATGATTTTTCAAAGGGTGCCAATACTTTTGTCCACCCCCTTTTTTATGTTTGGTGTGGAATTATATCCAATTTGGCTTTTTGACCATTCTTTTTGTGGTTTTCCATTGAAGACAAATTAAATGAACATTTTAATATCAAAGCATTTGTAATTGCAATTATTTTCTGGGAGAAATGGAGCATTATCTGACAGAAGTGCAGGGGTGCCAATACTTTTGGCCAGCACTGTATATATAGATATATATGTAAAATAGCACCCTTCTGCTGTATTCATAGCATTGCAGACTCTTTACATTCTTTTAATGAACATCAATAACTAGTTGGCAGCAGAAATCCCCAACAGCATCACCCTGCTATTACGGCACCTCCCAAATTCTTCAGGCAAAAGTTAGGCTAACGTTAATCTTCTAAATCGCTGATTAACTATTGCACTTAATTAAAATCTTAGCTAACACAACTGAAATAGCCTTCTCGTAGCGAGCACCACCCATGAGACCTTGTTTTTCGACAGGTAAACTAACAAACATTACAACACAAACAGAAGCTGGTTAATGTGCATCTGTTCTTCTTCATTAGTACAGAATGCTGCCCCCAGAACTCCTGTAACAAATTGCAGTTACAAACAAACGACGCACTGACACTGAAATTCCAAGTCAACAAATATTTATATTTGACAATGTCGATTACGTCAACTAATCATTGCAGCCCTACTTTTGATTTTTTAAAATACTTCTTAGATCATTTAGATTTTGTTGACATACAGTTTGTTTAAAAAGTGTCTAATAGTCTAAGTGCTCTCACATTATTGTACATTCTATATTATATGTTTTAATTCGATTTTTAAAACAGAAATTCTACTTCTGCATATAACATACAGTGGGGCAAGAAAAGTATTTAGTCAGCCACTGATTGTGCAAGTTCTCCTTTGTAGAAAGATGAGAGAGGTCTGTAATTTTCATCATAGGTACATTTCAACTATGAGAGACAAAATGAGAAAGAAAATCCAGGAAATCACACTGTAGGATTTTTAAAGAATTTAATTGTAAATCATGGTGGAAAATAAGTATTTGGACAACAACAAAAGTTCAACATCAGTACTTTGTAACATAACCTTTGTTGGCAATGACAGAGGTCAAATGTTTCCTGTAAGTCTTCACCAGGTTCGCACACACTGTAGCTGTCATTTTGGCCCATTCCTCCATGCAGATCTCCTCTAGAGCAGTGATGTTTTGGGGCTGTTGCTGGGCAACACAGACTTTCAACTCCCTCCACAAATTT
>JAJAGP010005007.1:0-39418 GCA_025084515.1 Ancistrus triradiatus | reverse complement strand
AAGGACTTTCCTGCTTAGACTCAGGATCCCAGAATGACTGTATATTGGACTACTTAATGCCGATGTGCATATTGCACATTTTATTTGAAGTTTGACTCCATGACTTTACTTTCATTCTTAGATTTATCATCTATGACGCCCAAGGAGGTTGGGTCCCTTTTTGAGTCTTGGTCCTTCCAAGCTTTCTTCGTCATAACACTTAGGGAGTTATTCCTTTCCACTGTCACCCTAGGCTTGCTCAATTTGGGATTGGATGTAGATATTAGGAGATAATTTAAACTTGTAAAGTTGCTTTGAGACAATGCTCCATTGTAAAAAGCACTATATAAATAAATCTGACTTGACTTACGACTACATCACCGAACTGTCACTCACTTGCCCTGCTGCGAGGGCGCTGCCGGAGCATGGGCACTGACTACACCTGTGGCATCCAGATCTGCTAAACTAGGTGGTGGTAGTATCATGATTTCGGCCTGTTTTGCTGCATCTGGGCCAGGACGGCTTGCCATTATTGATGGAACAATGAATTCTGAATTATATCAAAGAATTCTAAACGAAATTGTCAGGGCATCTGTCCATGAACTGAATCTCAAGAGAAGGTGGGTCATGCAGCAAGACAATGACTCTAAGCACACAAGTCATTATACCAAAGAATGGTTAAAGAAGAAAGAAGTTAATGTTTTGGAATGGCCAAGTCAAAGCCCTGACCTTAATCCAATTAAAATGTTATGGAAGGACCTGAACCGAGCAGCTAATGTGAGGAAACCCACAAATATCCCAGAGTTGAAGCTGTTCTGTATGGAGGAATGAGCAAAAATTCCTCCAAGCTGGTGTGCAGGACTGATCAACAGTTACAGGAAACATTTAGTTGCAGTTATTGTTGCACAGGGCGTCATGCCAGATACTGAAAGCAAAGGTTCACATACTTTTGCCACTTACTAATATGTAAAGTTTGATCATTTTTTACTCAATAAATAAATGACCAAGAATAATATTTTTGTGTCATTTGTGTGAAAATATGATGCTGTTTTAGTACATATTTATGCAGAAATATAGAAAATTCTAAAGGGTTCATAAACTTTCAGCACCACTGTATAGTACTGTACATATGTTTTAGGCAGATGTGGAAACATTTTGCAATGAATGCTTTCAGAAATAGTTTTAGTGTTAATAGTTTTTTTTTGTCAATTAACAAAATGCAAAGTGAATGACTAAAAGAGAAATCTAAAAAAAAAAATTCAATTTTTGGCTTCAAAACAGTATCAATTCTTCTAGGTACACACGTCAGGGGTTTGTGTAATTCCTTTACACAATCCTCAATTTTGTTGATTGTAAGGCCAAGATTTGGTTTGGCTGATATGTACAGCTGTGTATCATCTTCATAGCAGTGGAAATTAATGCCATGTTTACGAATAATTGATTATAGTGGCAGCATGTACAGAGAGAATAAAAGTGGGCTAAGCACAGACCCCTGAGACGTGCTATACTTCACTTATGAGAACAGAGAGCGTACATTATTTAAACAAACAAACTGGTACCGACTAGTCTAGTAGAATTTAAACCAAGCAGGTGCCAATCTCTTAACATCTAACGTGTTTTCTAGTCTATTCAGTAAAACATCATGATCTGTAGTGTCAAAAGCTGCACTTAAATCTAACAGAACAAGAAAAGAGACACATCCATTATCTGAGGACATTAACAAGTCATTTAGTACCCTAATTAATACTGTTTCAGTACTATGATGGGGCCTGAATACTGACCGAAATGTTTCATAAATACCATTCCTTTGGAGGTAACTGCAGAGCTGCTGATAGACGGCTTTTTCTAAGATTTTGGACAGAAATGGTAGATTTGAAAATGGTCTATAATTAGGTATCACACAAGGGTAAAGATTGGCTTTTTTAATCAGTGGTTTCATAACGGCACACCTAAAGGATTTGGGCACATAACCAAACGTAAGGGATGAAGTTAAAATAATTAGCAGTGGCTCTGTAATACTTGGTATCCCTTCTTTCAGGAAACGTTGAGTTTCATCACTACCATCTGAGGAAAGAACCGCCTTTAGATCTCAGAGACAGGATTGTGTGGAAACACAGATCTGAAGAAGGCTACAAAAAAGACTGCTGAACTTAAATTTCTCAAGAGCACAGTGGCCTCCATAATTATTAAATGGAAGTTTTCAACAATCCAGACTCTTCCTAGAGCTGGCCACTCCAAAAACTAAGTCTTTGTGAGAAAAGGGCCTTGGTAAGATAAGATCAACTATCACTGCAGCACTCCACCAATCTGGACTTTATGGCAGACTGGCCAGACATATGGTTCTCACAATTTTATATCGTAGCGATCAGCAAGGGGTCCTCTCTCACACAAACTTCAGATAATTGATTGGTTAAATATTTTTGGAGTTATGACCATTTGTTTGAGAGGTCCAAAATCGCTTGAGACTGACATTTTAGACATTCACATCAACTCACTTTCTCACTGAACAAATGTGTCTAAAATCATTATTCTTTCAGCTAGAAACTCCATTTAAACTTCAAATGGTAGAGATACGTCCCCTTAATGACACATCAAAATATCTCGATGTTCAACAAATTATTTTTCGACTTATATGAGGATTTGTTCGGGACTAGGTACTGAAGTACCTTCCATTCACTGCTTTTTCTACATTTTTAGGTGTTTTTAACTTGTCATAACTCTGACACTTGGTCATCAATCCACATTATTTTATGTCATAGTGATCAGCAAGGGGTCCTCTCCCACACAAGCTTTTCAGAGAAGTGATAGCTTAATTATTTTTGGAGTTATGACCATTTGTTTGAGAGGTCTGACACAGAGATTTCACATGAAACATGGCTGAGGAGTTGACAGAGACGGAGGGCCAACGTCTGTCACATACACACACACACACACACACACACATAGATGCCCATGCAGGCCACGCCCACACACAGACACAGCAGCTCGCATTCAAACAGACCGGCTTTCCTGAGCTGAAATTAGACCCATTAGTATGGAGTGATAGCACTATCTTTAATATGAGAGCGCAAAATCAGAAACAACCGCGCAAAATGACTTTAAATCGAGCGGAGTCGAGCGAAAACAACAACTGTACGTCCCAAAGCAGCAGTGCGATTCAGTTCTGTGCGCATTTCGTAGATAAAACCTGGAAATACATGAGAGGTGAAGGCTTGATCATTAGTGGATCGCTATATTTAATCGGCAGGAAAGAATAATATAGAGATTAATATAAAATGCAGTAAAGATGACACTAGGGCCGTTTCTCAATACCAAGTACGCGAAGTTCGCAACACACTCGCAGTTTCTGCAGGAACTGCACTTTCTAGTTAACAAGCTGTTCTTCGAAATAAATTTTATTATTATTAGTGTTACTGTTATACAAAAGTCTTCTTCTTCTTCTTCTTCTTCTTCTTCTTCTTATTATTATTATTATTATTATTATTATTATTATTATTATCATTATTATTATTATTCCACATTTTTGTCAGGCTTTCAACTGCCGCAGCTTTCAAGATAATCTGAGGTGACATGTGATGCCAATGGGGCCCCTGTTGACCCCGGCTGGAAACTGTGGCCACTGGTTGGCAATGACCGTAACTCAGTCAGTTTTCAGACTATTGCCACGAAATTCATCAGGATTGGTTTCCGAGTGCAATCTGAGTTGACATTTGATGCCCATGGGGACCCTGTCGACCCCGGCTGGGCACTGAGGCCCCTGGCGGGCCAATGACCATAACTCAGTCAGTTTTTGAACTATTGCCACGAAATTCGGCAGGCTTGGTTCCGGGTGCAATCTGAGGTGACATTTGATGCCAGTGGGGCCCCTGTGGACCCCGGCTGGAAACTGGGGCCCGTGGCGCATTAATGACCGTAACTCAGTCAGTTCTCGACCTACGGCCATGAAATTAGTCCGGCTTGGTCCCGTATGCAGTCTGAGGTGACTTGTGATGCCCATGGGACCCCTGTGGACCCCTGCTGGGCACTGGGGCCCCTTGGGGGGTCATTGACTGTAACTCAGTCTGTTTTCGACTTACGGCCACGAAATTCGGCAGGCTTGGTCCCTGGTTCAATCTCAGGTGAAATGTGATGCACATGGGACACCTGTCAACCCCAGCTGGGCACTGGGGCCCCCTAGCAGGCCAATGACCATAACTCAGTCAGTTTTCAACCTACAGCCACGAAATTCAGCAGGCTCATTTCCCAGTGCAACCTGAGGTGACATGCAATGCCCTTTGGGCCCGCAGGTAAGGTGGCCTTTTCAATCCAACCTCAAAATTTGTCCACAAACTTTCTCCATCTCATTATGTTTTTATTATTCTTCTTGTCCAAATTTTGTACCGTTTTCACGGGTCACAATTTTTGAGCTACGGTCATGAAATTCAGCATGGACATAGAGCCTATACGGGAATGGTGTGCTTGTGCTTTTGGTGATGAGCAGCCCCTCAAAGTCCAACATTTTGCCCATAGGAAATAATGGGGTTTCAGTCTGGCAGGTATTTTCAGAATGTTCAAATCTCACACACTCAGCGGTATAGCACTATATACATAGCTATAAAGCATTCCAAAGAACATGACCTAACATGACCTAATTGCATGGGAACCCCAAAGCCCCAGACAGGGCATTGGGACCTCTGGCAGGTCATAGGCCATGACGCAGTCAGTTCTCAACCTACAGTCACAAAATTCGGCAGGCTTGGTCCCGGGTGCAATCTTTGGTGACAAGTGATGCCCATGGGGCCCCTGTGGACCCCAGCTGGGCACTGGGGCTCCTGGAGGGTCAGTCACCTTAACTTAGTCAGTTTTTGACCTACAGCCACAACATTTGGCAGGCTTGGTCCCCAGTTCAACTTCAGGTAACATGCAATGCCCTTTGGGCTCACAACTAAAATGGCAATGACACGAACCTTTGCCATCTAGTTCTTTTTGGAATTTATTTATTGTAAAAATAAAATTCAAACCTTCAACACTGTAATTAAAATTACATATCTTAGTTGTTCAGTTTAGAAAAGAACCAAACAAGACTTTGGCATTAACTCACAGCCAGCACCTGCCATGATGGTACCGTCACATCCGCAGTTTGATTGGTAAGAAATGGATTGCCATGCGAAAGTACCAAAAATGAAAAATGGAGGCTCAACTGGGACCACCGCATCCATAATTTGATTTAGGCCATAAAGTGAACAAAGAAAAAGTGCCTAGAAAGTGATTTTTGTTCCCTCATCTGGGCACTACTTTTAAAATGCATTTTTACATATATAATACCCTTATAGACTTTGTGTTAAAAGTTCTCCGCAAAATACCCTTCAGTTTTTTGTCACCATCCATAAATGTATATAAATGTAAAAACACGAAAAAGAACTTTAAATGATGATGGTTTTCCTTGTGACTTAATTTATATTTATTTTAACAACATAAAAAAGCTATCAAACTGGCGTGTGTACACGTACATACACATCTGAGACAAGTATCAGTGCTTTATTATACTCAAGTGTGAATTTCGAGCGTGAAATAGGGCAGATTTGTACAAAATATGCATCAATGTCAAGAATTGGCATGAAACAAAATTAAACATACACGAGGTAACTTTAGCAAGACACTGATGTTTTATACATCAAAATTTTCAGTATCCACTCTGTGATCAGAGGAAGAAACAAAAAATGCACACTGTGGGCCAAGATGGCTAAATTCAATCAAAATTTTACCTCATCCCCTTTAGTTTTGAGTTCTGTGATGCCCTCCTTAGCTGTCGATCTGACCACACAGTCCCTCTCCCTGTTATCACAGTGCATCTCTTACTATAACTCTTATTATTATCATTCCTCACTATCACTATCATCAGATCCATCATTTCATGTAGCTCTTTTCAATGTTTCCTTGGAAACATTTGGACAGTTTTGGAACTGACATACAGTACTGTGCAAAGGTCTTAGACATTCTGTACTTTTCAATTTATATTCTACTTTAAAATTTAGGTTCCTTACAGGACCAGCACAGATCAGGTAATATTTGGGTCGTGGATCATTCTCAGCATTGCAGTGACACTGATGTGATGGTATGAGTGGATCAGACACAGCAGTGCTGCTGGAGTTTTTAAACACTGTGTTCACTCACTGCGACTCTATTAGACACATCTACCATATTGCTCCACCTTGTAAATATAAATTCAGAGACAGTAGCTCATCTGTTGTTTCACAGTTTGTGTTAGTCATACTCTAATCCTTCATCAGTGTTCACAGGATGCTGCCCACAGGATGCTGGTGGCTGGACATTTGTGGTAGGTGAAATATATTTTCAGTCCAGCAGTGATACTGAAGTGTTTAAAAAGTCCACCAGCACTGCTGTGTCTGATCTACTTATACCAGCACAACACACACCAACACACCATCACCACAACAGTGTCACTGAGAATGATCCACCACCCAAACAGTACCTAATCTGTGGAGGTCCTGTGGTTGTCCTGATCATTAGAAAAGAGAGTAAAGGGGACAAACAAAATATGTAGAAAAACAGATGGATTACAAACTGTAGAACTACAAAGCGTATCTATATGGACAGTGGAGTTGCAACGTGCAGTTACCACTAAAATCCCAGAAGTTGAATCAGTTCATCTGGACATAAGGTTTGAGGGATAAATGTTTTGTCACTCATCTAAGTGACTTCTTCAGTCTCAGCTAGTTGGAAATCTTCCCCAATCTTATATACAGCACATTTGCATAATGACGGATACCTGCACCATTGCATAACAATGGGACCGGTGATCAGTTTAATATGCAAATTGCCATGGCCATTAATGACAATATCCACGTGTGCCATTCACGCAGGATTGGGGAATAGCTGCGATAGCGGAATTGTAAGATGGTGAGAGGTGTACTCTGAAGCCCCATTCTCGGTTCAGGGATAGGCGTTCCCATTTTACAAAAATGGCTTCTTTTACTCCACGTGCAAACCAGCATTCCTCCCTATCGCGGATCTACATGTCTTCATCCTTGAAAGAGTAGCCACTGGCTTGTAGGTGGGTGTAAACCACAGAGTCCTACTCTGATGAGGTGGCTCTTCTATGTTGTACCATCTGTTTCTCCAGCGGCTGTTTTGGTTTCCCCAATGTAAAATTCCTGGCAATTCTCCCAGCACTTAAAAGCATACACTATATTACTCTGTTTGTGCTGGGGGACTCGATCCTTGGGGTGGACCAGTTCTGGCGTAACGTGTTTTGAGGTTTGAAAGCCACCGTTTGAAAATATGCATCTCAATTGTTCCGATGTTCCTGCCATATATGGAATCACCACTGGTTTACGCTTAGACTGCAGTTGTTGTTCTCCTCTCTGGAGATCTGCTGGAGCACTGTTTAGGTGTCTTACTGGCTTTGACAAAGGCCCAGTTCGGATAATCAGTTTGAACAGGGCCTGCGAAATGTGAGATTTCTCTCCATCCTTGGCCTCTGTGTCAGTGGGGACGCTGTCTGCTCGGTGGTACAGTGTGCTAATGACTCCTATTTTGTGATCCACTGGGTGAAGAGTGTCAAACCTTAAGTACTGATGTGTATGTGTTGGCTTACGGTGAACATCAACTTTCAATTGTCCCCCATCTCCAATCTCAACTTCACAATCCTAGAAGGCTAACCTGTCATTCTTTACATTCTCCCTCATGAACTTAATGTGTTTGTCCACTGGCTTGATATGGTCAGTGAAATGTGGTACTAACTGAGATTTAATTTTAACCCAGGTGCCACCCACATATCTGAACCAATGGCTGGGTGGTGTTCCTGAATAGGATCTAAGTACCTTCATTTTCATTTCTTCATATACAGGTTGGCCACGATAGGTGAAACTAGGGAACCCATAGTGCACCCATGTTTTTGCCTATAGTACTGCCCTCGGTAGGTGATACAGGTGGATTGAAGACACAGCTCCAGAAGCAAACACACCTGGTCTGAATTGAGAGTGGGGTCGTCCTGTAGTTTTATTCAGACTACCTCTACTGCCTCAGCAGTTGAAATGCACATGAAGAGAGATGTGACATTATATGAGACCATTGTTTCATCCATCTCCATAATGGCATTCCTCACCTTATCCATGAAATCCATAGTGTTCTAAAGCATTCCAAAGCATTGTCCTGTTCTAAAAGCTTCAGACAATCTATCACCTTTTTGTTGCACCCACTACCAGGATCTCGTTTAAGGGATTCATAAGTGTTAGTGTCTCTAAGAAGAGTCATAACTTTCTCATAATAGTCTGTTTGGTTTAATAAAACAGTGCACCTGTCTTTGTCTGCTGGAAGGATGATGATGTCCTGTCATCTTTCAACACTGCTATCACAGCTATTGCCCAATCCTGTGTAAATGGCACACATGGCCATTGTCATTAATGGTGTAGGGATAAATGTGATTATCATGTAAATTAAAGGGCTGTACTACTGTATGGCAGATGCTATTTGTTTCTGAATGTATTTCTGTATAAGGTTTGTAGTATGTCATGTTTGGTATCTATGGAATCCATATTTCATAGAGACCAAGGTCGTAAGACTTACAGCACTGCACAATGCTTGCACAATAATGCACACAACAGACACTCACTTCTGACCATATGAGACACCATTTTCCTGGACTAAGAGAAGTGTAATTTCCTCAAAACAGAGGTGCGGTCATTCCCAACAGCATGGGGTTTTTCACTCTCACCTCAAGACAAACACACCTAGTAGTATGCAAATTACATATTGTTACAATCAGCTTACACCCATGTGAAGACACAGATATGCAACTTCAAAGGATCTAAACTGTATAAAGATATGTAGCTACAGAACCAGGAACAAAGAAAGAAAGGAACGAACGGTTCAGAGAGTGATCCAGGGATCGACACTCGTTACCATCCTTTCTCAAGATTCCATTATTGATTCTGTAAGTCTATATTCTATGTGATTATTTATGTTTTACCTTGATGTTTTGCCTTGTATTTTGATTGCCATTACCTATACATTTTATAATAAATTTGTTACTGCTTCTTCCCTTAATAATCTGAGGAGTCTTTTTATAGATAGGTAATGTGCAAGTAATAGATAGATAGATACATAGATACATAGATACATAGATAGATAGATAACTTTATTAACCCCAGAGGGAAATTCCTGTGTTACAGCAGCAAAGTCAGACAAAAAGGGGAGAGCAACATATAAATATACATAGGGAGCAGTGTTATAATATAATTATAGCAAAAAGTATGATCCTTAGGCAGTAATGACCCAGCACAGTGGAGAAGAGTTGTACAGTGTGATAGCTGTTGTTATGAATGATCTCCTGAACCTCTCCTTGTTACAGCGGAGCTGGATGAGTCTATTACTGAAGGTGCTCCTCTGTCTGATCAGCAGGTCATGTAGAGGATGTGAAGTGTTGACCAGAATAGCAGTGAGTTTGTTAAGTGTTCTCCTTTCAACCACCTCCTCAAAACCATCTAGTGAGCAGCACAGAACTGAACCTGCCTTCCTGATCAGTTTGTTGAGCTTATTCTTGTCTCCTCTGATGCTGTTTCCCCAGCAAACCGCAGCGAAGAAGATAGCGCTGGCGACAACTGACTAGTAGAAGATCACTAGTAGTTTGCTGCACAAATTAAAGGACCTGAGCTTCCTCAGAAAGTAGAGTCTGCTCATCCCCTACCTGTATACGGTCTCTACGTTTACCTTCCAATCCAGTTTGTTGTCCAGTAGGACACCCAGATACTTATAGGTGTCAACTTGCTCAACTGACTGACCCTTAATGGTGACAGGATTTACCGTGGTCCTCTTCTTCCTGAAGTCCATAACCATCTCCTTGGTTTTGGTCACATTGAGGAGCAGCTGGTTCCTCTCACACCAATCAACAAAGCTGTTGACCAGGTGTATGTATTCACCTTCTTGTCCATCCCTGATGCACCCTACCACTGCAGAGTCATCTGAAAATTTCTGGAGATGGCAGAGGTCTAACCTGTACTGGAAGTCAGTGGTGTACAGGGTGAAGAGGAAGGAGGAGAGAACAGTCCCTTGCGGTGCTCCCACACTGCTCACTAGAAGATCAGACTGACAGGTTCCTAGTTGTACATACTGAGACCTCTCAGAAAGGTAATCCAAGACCCAGGAGATCATAGACTTATCTACATTCATTTTATCCATCGTCTCCCCCAGCCTGAGAAGTTGGATGGTGTTAAATCCACTGGAGAAGTCAAAGAAGGTGATTCTTACTGATGTGTTGCTCAGATCCAGATGTGAGTGTGTCTTATGGGGCAAGTATATGATGGCATCATCCACACCAACCTGCTGCTGGTAAGCAAACTGTAGGGGGTCCAAGAAAGGACTGACCATAGGCCTCAGGTTAGACAGAACCAGTCATTCCAGTACCTTCATGACGTGAGATGTGAGTGCCACAGGCCTTTAGTCATTATTGGAAGAAGTAGCGGCCTTCTTTGTGACAGGGACCAGGCAGGATGTTTTCCACAGTACCGGCACACGTTTTATAACAGATCTTTTGAAAGCTGTGTAGGTATTCATGTTATAGGTCAACCTCTGCCAGATATAAAAGATTGGCTCTTGATAAAAATTCCAGCTGACATGTTGTTAAAAAACCTCTAACTAACCTGATGCTTATTAATGTACTAGACACATTGTAATCGAACTCTGACGGACTTAAATAAGGCGTAATACTTGTGCGAGTAATGAGAATAACCTTCTTAGTATGATATACACTGAGTTTGCACATCAAGGTATGAACCTCTGAGCTAGGGATAGAAGATTAACTTATTAAAGTGAATGCTGGGGCTTTATCACATACATCTAAAAACTACATAGAATTGGAGTCAGATATTATTAAATCTTATTGGAGTCAGATTGTAAAATAAATAACATGCATCTGTAGCAAACTAAGACTACCACTTTAAATTGGATTTAATTTTTAATTAACATTAGCTAATTAAACTTATTAATTAAATTATATATTAATTAATTAAGAAATACGGCGGGCACCACCAAATCGATTATTAAAAAAAATATAAATAATCCATGGCCGATATGGAAACCAGGAAAAAGAAAGAAACAACAAACACTTGATCAGTCTAGATCTGAATAGTGAATTCAAAGTATTTTCTCGACCTTTGAATGAATGAACTCTCACACAGGCGGGGCAAATTTCAAAAGGTTTTAAAAAAAAGTTTATTAAACTACAAAAACAAGGCAATACCAACAGATTATCTAATGTAATAACGAGGTTATCACAGAGTTAAAATCATAAAAAAAATGACGATGAACATGTATATATCGCAGAAAGTATGGAGAAACAGGGAAATAATGGCAAGCGTATACACATTACAGTAATAAAATCAGAAAACCCAAGGTGACTCTATGTAACTTATCGGTCACGCAATAATTACCAACGTTGCAATGCTACTGGTCTAGACCTATTATATTGAACCGTGAAGAATATGTTGGAAGCTACTTAGGCGTGGATAAGTCTAGTGTTGAAGCGTGGTTAAAAGATTAACAAATAAGACCCGAGGCATCAGGGAACCCAGAAAAAGCCATAAATGGTACTCGCCTGGAAGGTCACTCGAGTGGTTCGGGGCATTCCACCCCTGGCCCAGCCGTCCAAAAAGGCACGATTTTGGGGAGCTTTAGCGCCGTCTTTTCGTTTGCACACCGGTTTTTTTTTTTTTTTTTTTTTACAAAAAAAACTCTACCAGGCGTCTTTAGCGGCTTAGCTCGTGGGTTCTTGCTGATGGTTTGATCAGTTCCCGTTGACTTGGTGACTTACTTAAAAATGGCGTTCTTCCCAATTTAGGCTGAGGGCTTCACGCGTACTCGGGTTTCTCGCATGCGTACACAACTCAGGATTTATCTTGGCCACAGATAAAGGTGGAGGTTGGCGCGTTTCTAACACCACGAGCTTCAGCAAAAAACTTGAAAAACTTTGTATTGTACAAAAATGGTCGAGCTTAGAGTCTGGTTGGTCTTTTAACTATCTTCTAGTTCAGCCGATTACCGAACTACTTAAGACTGCTGCTACACAGGAAACTTTAAAAATAATTGCGAAAAACTTGAGTGAAATGATAATCAAAAGCGCTATTATAAAAAAGGAAAAAACTATACAAAAAAGACAAAGAAAAAAGACTTAAAGAACATAAAGGACACAAAGAATTGAAGCTAGCTCCACCACGCGGTCGTCCCGCGTTGCTTTTGAAGGTTCCGGCTTGGGGGGGGGCTGGAGGCGGGGACATAAGGAGTTGCCCTTACTTAGCCAATGAGAAGCTGACTCCTCAGTAAAGCCCTCCTATCATGGTTAAGTCTATTATTTCACCATATGAGCTAGACGTTCTAACTCGGATTAACATATATTCTTACATATGTAAAGTGATTAAAAGTATCACACAATAACCAAAAAAAATCCTCAGTTACAAGTTTAGATGCAGACTTCGTTGTAAGGTTCAGATGATCAAAAGCACCTTGAATTGATAACCTAGAACATTGTTAAAGCATTTTAACTACAGCACAGGCATTTACTATACTTTTAACTAAACAATACTATGATTAATACAAGCTGTAGGAAACGGTACATTGTAAATAACTTCATGTTTGTTGCACAAATTATTAAAACCCGATCGATCAAAACACATAGGCAAAAGCTGTTATTTCTATAGATCATACTAAACGGGATCACTAAATATCAAAACAAAAAAGATAATTATACTAAAACATTAATCAAGTAGATATGAAGATACATAAATTCAGTAACATACATACGTATAATCTATAACGGTGTGTGGATATAAAAGAATATCCTTGATCCACTCTTTGTATGAATCATTTAAATGTATATAGCGTGTTTGGACTTATCAGGATCCAAATATCATTTATGTAATTAAAAAGTTTTGATGAAGGTAATCTGTTCCCAGAAAAAGTTGAATACAATTATTAAAGTTGTGCTTTTTAGGACAAGAGCTGAGTTCTTTGTGTCATAAATCCAGGGGTGTCTTTCTGGCGCCTTTCCTGGGGTGATAAGGCTTACAAGAGGCTGTGATGAAAGGTTCACTGTGAAGGAAACCGTTATCTTCTGCCACAATCAGTTTTAAAAGGGGGAACCTGTTTAAAAGATGAGTCCCCCGTTTAAAGTTACACATGGACTCCAGTTTATTATAGTCGAGATAATCTGAGGTTACAGGTCTTGTTTAAACAGACCTCTTTGAAACGTGTGTAGACAGAATCAACCGTTGTTGATTGAGTCCGCAAGATCCGGTCCAGATGGCCTTTTGAATTCCGAAGTGTTGTAAAGTTTATGGCTTGTGAAAGAGGGTAAGAGAGGGAGAGGGGGGGTACGGCTATCACGCTACACATCTATCCTTCGACTGCTTCCTATTCCCGTCTTTGGTCGTAGATCCTCAGATGGTTAATAAGAGCTCTGATAATGGTGATGGTATCAGTCATAATGCATGTCAGGGTTCGCCCTGGTTCTGCTCCATTTTTGTTTCATTTTGTTCTTTTACCTCTGTCCCTTAGTTTCTGCATGGGCTTTATTTATGCTTTCCCGAGTACGGCATGTGTGTGTTGTGTACTGTGCTTTTCCCGCAGATCTATTGGGCAGTTCTTGCCATGCCTTGACCCCTCCTTCTCGCCACAGCTGATCTGATTTTCCACTCATCATCACTATGCCATAAAGCATCAGTCTTCACTCCCAGATGTCGCCAGATCGTTCTATTCACAAACCTGGTATTACGCCACGCATTTCCAAGCCTTAGCGATTAGCCTAGCCTTTAGCTTAGTTTTAGCTGTGTCACAGTCATAGCCATAGCCTTAACCATTAGCCTAGCCATAGCTGTAGCCTCGCCTCATTGTGTCTTTTTTTGGCTCCCACACCGCTTTTGTTTAACTTTCCTTACGCCTCGTGTTCCTCCATCCACAGCCAAAAGTACATGATGTTACCTCATTGTCCTCCTTTGTGATAGAGTCTTGATGTGGGCTGAGGCCGTGCTCGCTCCAAGAGAGGTTTTGAGGATATCTCGTACGACGACTTCCTCCAATGGTTCAGGGTGGTGTTTGACCACCCTAGCCATGGGGATGCAGCGCCAGTGCCTCGCCAGTACCATGACCTCAGAGAGGTATTTAGCAAGGACCATGCCAAGAGCATACCACCCCATCGTTCCTATCATTGTGCTATCGAGTTACTCCCTGGTGCACCTTTGCCCACTAGACGCCTTTATAACCTTATCAGTCTCTCCTCTTCCCTGCTAGGAGACGGTTTCTTCTTTGTATCCAAAAAGGATGGAACCTTGGGACCATATACTGATTTCCGAGGCCTTAATGCAAGGGGCCACCATCTTCTCCAAGTTGGATTTGTGCAATGCCTACCATCTAGTGTGCATTAAACAGGGAGACAAGTGGAAGACAGCTTTTAACACCCCACTGGGCCACTTTGAGAATAGGGTCATGCCCTTTGGCCTCACTAATGCCCATGCAGTATTCCAAGCCTTAGTTAATGACATCTTCAGAGATTACCTCAACCTCTTTGTTTTCGTCTACCTAGACGACATCTTAATCTTCTCTTGCTCCAAAGAGGAACATGTCAGGCATGTCAGGCTAGTGTTGTCTAGCTTGTTGGAAAACAAGCTGTTCGGCAAGGCCAAGAAGTGTGAATTCCATGCCAGCACTATCGCCTTTCTTGGCTTCATTATCCAGAGGGGGTGCATCTGGGCAGTCACAGAGTGGTCTGTTCCCCCGGGTCGGAAGGAGCTTCAATGCTTCCTGGGCTTCGCTAATTTCTACTGGTGTAAGGTAAGGTGGCAGCACCCCTTACCAAGTTGACCTCCATGAAGACTCCATTGAAATGGACTCCCGAGGCCGAAAAGGCTTTCTCTCGGCTAAAGAGCCTCAAGAGCCTCTGCTCCAGTTCTCATTTAGCCTGATCCGAGCAAACAATTCATTGTGGACATCGATGCCTCGGATTTGGGGGTGGGTGCTATATTTTCTCAACATGTGGGCCCAGACAATTAACCTCACCCCTGCACCTTCTTTTCCTGATGTCTCTCCCCTGCAGAGGCCAACTATGATGTCAGTAACCAGGAACTGCTTGCCGCCAAATTGGTTGGAGGGTTCATTTGAAGTATGGACTGACCACAAGAATTTGGCATATATCCACATGGCCAAAAGACTAAAATCTCGCCAAGCCAGGTGGGCCCTCTTCTCAGTATTCAACTTTATGCTGACCAGTCGACCCCTGGATGCATTGGGGACCCCTTGGACACCATCCTTCCTGCCAACCGTCTGGTGGGCCAACTGACATGGGAGGACCAGCATACAGTCAAGGAGATGCAGGGGACCAAGCCCGACCCTAGAGGAGAACTGCCTGATTGTGTTTATGTGCCCATGAGGGCCAGGACCACCGTGCTTCAATGAGGGCATTCCTCCAAGTTTGCCTGCCACCCTGGAAATCACTGCATTTTGGCCCTCTTAAAGAGGTACTTCTGGTGGCCAGCCATGGACAATGATGTGAAGAAGTTTGTGACTGCGTGTGCCACATGCATCAGCAGCAAGACCTCACACCAGTCCCCACCTTTGAGGTGTTTCTGGGGTATCAGCCACCCCTGTTCACAGATCTGGAAGCAGATGTAGCGGTCCCCTCAGTGCAACAACAACTCTAGAGGTGCCAGAGGACCTGGAAGGCCACCAGGTTGCCCAGCATTCAGCCAACCACCGCCAGAGACCTGGACCCAAGTACACTATGGGGCAGTCTGTCTGGCTCTCAGCACAGAACATTCCCTTTAAGGTAGAGTCCAAAAAAGTTGCACCATGTTTCATAGGTCCATTGATAAAATTGTTAATGAGACATCCATTAAGTTAAAGTTGCCTCGTCATATTCATCCTACCTTTCATGTTTCATAGGTCAAGCCAGTGGCCTCCTCCTATCCGCCAGTTTCACAGGGCCAACTCTGGCAGACCCCATTGATCGTCTGGAGACGATCTTTGGGGGTGGGGGTGGGGGCACTGTCAAGGTTCGTCCTTGTTCTGCTCCGTTTTTGTTTCGTTTTGTTCTTTTACCTCGATCCTTTAGTTTCCGCATGGGTTTGTTTATGTTTTCCAAGTACGGCATGCATGTGTTGGGTGCTGTGCTTTCCCCGCAGATCTTGCCATGCTTTGACCTCGCCTTCTCGCCACAGCTGATCCTGATTTTCCAGTATTACGGATTTTTGGGAATTACACCACGCATTTCAAAGCCTTAGCCATTAGCCTAGCCTTTAGCTTAGCCTTAGCTGTGTCACAGTCATAATCAGAAACTTAGCCATTAGCCTAGCCATAGACGTAGCCTTGCCTTGTTGTGTCTTTGTTGTTTTCAGCTCCCATGTCGCTTTTGTTTACTCTTCCTTATGCCTCGTTTTCCTCTGTCTACAGCCACCAGTCCATGCTGTTACCCTGCCTCGCACTTCCTGGATTATTCTCGCCTGTTGAAGTGCTCCTGCCCTGGGGAAGCCAGCCACTCGCTGCCACTGAACTCGGGGTTTTCTCCACTTTTGGTTTTTGTTTCATGCCGGCTTCTTGGACTTCCGAGCTGGCAACCTGGACTTTAGTTCCCTAGCTTTTGGTTCTTCATTTAAGTATCGTTTCTTTATTATATATTTATCTGTTAATAAATCCTTTTATTTTTCTAACCTGTCTTGGTGTCCATCTGCTGATCTGCATTTGGGTTCCTGTATAAATTGCAAGTGGAGATACTAGATCCCCCCCATAACAATGCAAATTTGCTGTATATAAGATTGGGGAAGTTTTACAACTAGCTGAGACTGAAGACATCACTTAGATGAGTGGCAAAATGTTTCTCCCACAAAACCTTATGTCCAGATGAATTGATTCAACTTCTGGGATTTGCTCACCTGGATTATTGAGAATGCATCAACACGTTTCCACTAAAACTTAAAGAATATGTTAAATATAAACTGAAAAATATAGATTGCTTAAGACTTTTGAACAGTACTGTAAATCAGTACAACACATTCTTGCAGACTTAAATGCACATCTTCCTGTCTCACATTTGCCTTGCTTGCAATTGCAGTGGACTACCTGCAACACACCTTCAGGGACAGAATCTTTAGTCATCCAGGTCACTGTAACCTCACCGTCCTCAAGGTGTCACCCATTGCTAATGGGTGAAAGACCAGATATTTTACCTTTCAGAGGGTGTCTTATTATTGCTGCTTGATAATTTGCACTTCTGAAGTGTTGCTAGAGGACATCTCTTGTCGGAGGCATGGACAGTTCAGGCAAAGCTGATGTTGCCATACAGAAAGTTTTGTATCTATCATCATTCACATTTTCAGTAGATTTCTGGTCATAGAGGTGACAAACATATTTGCAAAGTTGTACAAAGGTGTAAAAACACCCTTGTGTCATATTACTCATGACCACATGTCAGATCTTCAGCAGCACTAAACCAGCAGTTTCTAAACCCTCTATTACAGTCACGCAGAGGCACAGTTGTCCATGTGCTATGTACAGCCTCAAGTCCACCTCACAGAAATGTTTTCCATTGTATTGGTCCCTTCTGATGCTGTCCATAAAGTTGCAACAGTTTTGCACCACCACCAGCTCTACGTGACCGTTCTAGATTTTTAACACTAATTTCCAGATACTGGTTAATCACAAAGTCTTTTCTTATAAATTGATGAGAAACAACAACGTGTAATAATCACAAGCAATTTGTTATGGGCCGACCAGGTGATGTGATTCTTTTTTGTTGTTTGATGTTTGCGATGCGTGAACCGTAACAGAACCCCCCCCCCCCCCCGAAGGACGGCTCCCGACGTCCCCAGACCAGCGGCCCTATCCCGCCGGAAGTCACGGATGAGAGACCGGTCCAGGATGTGCCGAGCGGGGACCCAGGAGCGCTCCTCCGGACCGTACCTCTCCCAGTCGACCAGGTATTGGGTGCTGCCCTGCACCCGGCGGGAGTCGAGGAGCCGGCGGACCGTGTACACCAGACCCCCTTGGACGATGCGGGGTGCAGGGGGCCGACTGGGATGTGTGAGGGTCCGACACAGAACGGGCCGCAGCTGCGACACGTGGAAAACGGGGTGGATCCTCATAGAAGCTCAAGCCGGTAGGTGACCGGGTTGACCCGCCGGAGCACCCTGAAGGGCCCTACGAATTTAGGTCCCAAACCGTAACACAATTAACTTGATGTTCTTCTGAGGTCCCAGTAACTGTGGCAGTAGACTTTGTCTAGAACCTAAGGCCTCAGGCCCCCATCATGAGCCTCCCTGAGTACTGCAGGAGTGACATCAGTTCCTGTCGTAGCGCGAGTTGTTTGTTTGCAGCAACTAGCAGCTAGTCAAGTAATTCTTCACATTGTTTATTCAAATTGAATCAAATTTTTTGTTGTTTCACTCGCCACTTGCACTAGTGTTGAGGATTTGTTAGACACATGTGCCTTTGTGGCTGCGGGGGCCACACATTTTTGCACCCATATAATTATTTACATCTTATATATTTGCATTTCTAATTGTGGTGATGTCACTCGTTCAGACTAAGTCTCTTTAAGACATGATTTTGCAGTAGACTCTAGAACTAATATTCGTATGGCAAATTAGCGTGAACGGTCATATAGCTAATATATATATATATATATATATATATATATATATATATATATATATAAATATATATATAGTTTCTTAAGAATGGGTTGAAAACAAAGTGATAACTACGTGTTTTGATATGACGTTACAAGACTGGCCTGTCGTTCTCAGAGCAGGAGCACACAACTTCTACGGAAGTATAAACAAGTGCCCAAATTTGGTTTGGGTGTCCGGGGTGACCACGTGGCCTAGTGAGCTGTCTATGCAGATGCAACCAGTTTTTTATGGGAATAAGTCTGAAAAGTGGCTGCTTAAAGTACAAAATGTTCGTTGGCCTTGAAAGTGTTCACCAGATTTGCAAAGTGTGTGTATGTGTGTGCGTAAGATTTTTTATACAGAGACTTGTTGTAAACTCCAGTAACTTGGGTTATTTCACATGTTCATGTGTATAATTACTCAATAATTTGTAATTTGATTAATAAGCAAATTTATTCCAAGTGATCCTTTTATTCTGTAAGTGCATATGATGAATAACTATATTTTTGATGTTAAAGTGTTAGTTTAAAGCTTTTTTATGTTCACAGAGATTAATAATGATCTGGATTTAATATAATTATGTAAGAATTGAATACAATTTATATGTAGGAATTAGAGATTTGATGCTGAATCTAAAGTCTGGGATAAAGCTCGTCTTCACACATGCCAGGTCAGGATGACCCGAGAGGAGATAAGAGTGGCGCCTGGGCAGCAGGTGTTCTTGCTGTTCGGGAAAGTTGGGGAAAGTTGGGGGAAAAAAACAATGACATAATGTCTGACCTTGACTGAGTTGTATATAAGGGCCAGAGATTTGTGGCTCTTTGGCTTCTTCGCATGTGGTGTGAGGATGTCCTTTATTGCTTGCAATAAAATTGTCTGCTTCTCCACTGAAACTTTAATTCGGCTTGAGTGTGATTTTTGATTAAGTGATCAGTATGCATTCTGTCAAAAAAACACGACACTAGCCACCACCAAGTTTGGCTCACAGACACGGTGTGTGTCTTGGCACATGAATTTTCGGCTGCTGATGATGTAAAACAGTCGCAGCAACCCAGTTTAACCTAGATTAATATCAAAATCTCCGTTCTTCCACTGTAATTTCCATATAGCCAGTCTTTTTGTTAACTATGAGCTGATATTTCCCCACTATCTTCTCCAACTGACTGCCTAAGCTGTGCGTGTCTCTATGAGAAAATCGTGGATCTTCACGACAGGATAACTTTATTTCACCAGATTAAGCAGGATGAGGACTTAATTTACTCTTTATTAGCCACAGTCAATGAAACGGCTGTTGTAGCCGCTTTGGACAGCACTGCTCCGTGACCAGAAACTGTGCAGGCAGCTAAACCATGGTCACAACTGGATGCACGACTGAAACTGGTAAGCTGTTCCACACCGTGTGAACCAGACCCATGGAAACCAGCTTCTGGGGGGAAGCGAAGCGGCAGGCGCACTGACCGCCATCCTCAACCCCCAGACCCCAACATTACAGCATTGCTTTGGGAAACAGATTTTCGGTTTTAGAAGAATGCGATGTCCCTCCTTAGTCCTGAAATTTAGTCAAATCACCCACAATACCTGTCCAGTTGCCACGCCAGATGAGGGAGATCAAAATGAGCAGGCCATATGCCTGTAGCCAGGGCCACTTCCAGGAAGTTTCAACCCATCGTTTTAATTCTGCTGGTCACATCGGACGGCGAGCTTCATCTTGGGCTCCTCCACCAGCAACGTTTATTGTGGGAGACTCCATAGTGAGGAATATTAGGAGAAGTTCTGCTGTGTCCACTCGTTTTCAGGAGCCAAAGTAGAATATTCTTCTACAGCTCCCCTTTTTGCTGGAGAAATACACCTCAGTCCAGAATGTGATAATCCACGCTAGATGTAATAATATTCATGATCAGAGGTTGGAGGTCCTGAAGCGGGATTTTAATGACTTGTTTAGATATCTTGAGTCAAGCAGAAAAAGTATTTTTATTCCGAGTCTGGGAAGAGGAATTGGCCGTTTCAGTCGCACTTTGAGTCCGCACAGCTGGCTAAAGGAGTCCTGTTCTTAATGTAAGCTTGGTTTTATTGAGGCTTTAATTGTTGGAGACTTTAATATTCAGAATGTAATAGGTCCTACCCACCACTGTAATCATACCTTAGATTTAATACTAACACTTGGCATCAGTATTGAGAAGCTTGCTGTTATACCACAAAGTGACTTAATCTCAGATCACTCTCTCCTACTATGTGATGTGTGTTTAAGCTGTAAAATTTGTTCAGTGCATTGTCCTAAATCTAAAAACGTACTATTACTTCTGCTACTGCAGCTGCTTTCATTAATAACCTCCCAGAACTAATGATCTTGTCACCAATAGAGTCTGAACAACTTAAACAGGCATCCCAATGGTTAGAGTCTGCACAACCTTAGACAATGTAGCACCAGTTAAAACAAAATGATCAGGGACAAAAGGCTGGCCCCTTGGTATAATGATAATACACGTGCTCTAAAACAAACTGCACAAAAATTTGAGCACAAATGGCGACACACTACACTGGAAGTGTATAAGTTGGCATGGAAAGATGACCTAACTGAATACAAACATGCCCTTAAAAAATCTAAATCGGAATATTTTTCATTTTTAATAGACAGCAACAAGAATAATCCAAGATTCCTCTTTGACAGTGTATCAAAACTTACTGGGAATGCAACAGTATTGGAACCTATTATACCGCCAGTGTATAACAGTAATGATTTCCTAATATTCTTTAATGATAAGATATTTAATATGAATTTGAGATTGAATTGAATTGAATAATATGAATATGAGAAATAATATGATGTGAAAGTCAGAATGTTCATCCGCGTAGCAAGCAGCAACTCACCTTTAGGTCTGATAATGGCTTATCTAACAATGTTATACAACTATAATCCTTTAATCCAATCTCCCAAATTGAACTAACTAAATTAATTAATTGTTCAAAATCTTCATCATGTCTACTGGACTGGGGGTGGTACAAAAGGAGAGGGGGGGGTTGTGGTGTTGGGGGTGTGGGGGTGTGGGGTGTTTGTGGGTGGGGTGGACGGATTCATTGGGGGGGGATGTGGGTGGGTTGGTGGTAAAAGGGGGGGGGTTGAAAAACAAGGAAGGGAAGAAAGGATAGCTAGCGATTTGGTGAGAAAATAGGATGTTTTTGTTGGACAGTGTATCAAACTTCCTGGGAATGCAACAGTATTGGAACCTATTATACCGCCAGTGTATAACAGTAAGATTTTCCCTAATATTCTTTAATGATAAGATATTTAATATGAATTTGTAGTGATGTTGGGATGTGTGAATTGAATAATATGAATATGAGAAATAATATGATGTGAAAGTCAGAATGTTCATCCGCGTAGCAAGCAGCAACTCACCTTTAGGTCTGATAATGGCTTATCTAACAATGTTATACAACTATAATCCTTTAATCCAATCTCCCAAATTGAACTAACTAAATTAATTAATTGTTCAAAATCTTCATCATGTCTACTGGACCCTATACCAACATGCTTACTTAAAGATCTAATTCCTGCGATTATAGAACCCCTGCTTACCATAATAAATTCATCCCTTAACCTGGACACGTACCACAATCTTTTAAATCTGCAGTTATTAGACCCTCATTAAAAAACCTAATCTTGATCCTCTTGTACTGTCTAACTATAGGCCAATATCTAACCTTCCTTTTATCTCTAAGGTTCTAGAAAAAGTAGTCTCCCAACAATTATGCTCTTATTTTGTTATGGTTCGCCATATAAAAAATGATGACTAACTGTATAAAAATAAACTGTAAAGATTGGTACCCAATTGCAGTTAGCTCCAGGTAGAAATACTGAACTGAAATAAACTAAAGAAATAAAACAATAATTAATAAAATACAAATAAGTAAATAACAAGAAAAACTGAGCTTCTGTGTGCAATAGAAAGATCGGCGAATCTCCCTCTTACAAACAGAAGCTCAGGACTGCGCTGCAGAGGAAGAGAGAGAGAGCAGAAAGCGGTGGGAGAATCCCCCGCGCGTGCGCCAGCCCACAGAAAAGGGGGCGCAAAGCCGGATGCGTGCATGGCTCGTGCACAAAGCAGAGCAAACCTGCGGACTAACACGCAGGCACAGAACGGCACGTAGCGGCAAGTGGCAAGAGGAGGAAGCAGCCAAGCGCAATGGTGGTGGAAAAAACAAAAGTGCAAAAGCTTACCCTATGCTAAGCTACTTCCCTGAATGAATGTTACCTCACGCCTCCCGGCGTTATGTGAACTGAACCCCTTAGCGGGCCCAGTCTGTCCTCTTTACCTCACAAAAATAATTTTAAAAACCGGCAGCGCGGGAGCTCTGAAATAGAGCTAGAGATGGGTGAGGTCTCAAGACACGCAGCGGATAACGATCGCGATTCCGAACTGTAGCGGCAATCGCAGGACACAGGCGGTGTGCAGGTTGGAATGGTGCAACACCTGCTAAGACTGACCAAGCTCTTAAATAGCCAGAATAACAGGTGTTGCATATTCCGCCACAATCAGGCAGCTTACCGACAGGCACGTCCGATTGCGGCAGCTGCCAGAGATCCTACCGAGGGAAACCAACCCAATGCTGCCTTCTAGTGTTAGTAAGTAGGACCTCTGACAGTACCAGGTGCCTCTGCTTGCCGGACACGTTCAGGGTTGAGCATCTGGTGCACTTGGTGACCCTGGGAAGCAGGGCAAACCTCCACAAAGAGGCTGAAAGGGAGGGTGGGGCAGGTCATGCCAGGTGGAACAGCCGGCCTGGGCTTGGGGACCAACCTGACAGATTCAAGGGCGGAGCTCGGCGCTGGTGGCTCAGGGGCGGAGCTCGGCGCCTCAAAAGCGAAGCTCGGCGCTGGCAGATCAGGTGCCAGATCCGACCTGACCATGCCGACAAAAAAGGTTGGCGCTAAGGACCTGGCTAGACAAGCTGACGCCAAGGGCCCCAGCAGCAAGGCCAGCATAAGTGACCATGGCGATCAGGGCCAACGATCGCGGCGAAGGGATCGGTCTTGGTGATCGTGACGCGGGGATCGGTCTTGGTGACCGTGGCACGGGGATCGGGACTGACAATAGCAGCGCAGGGATTGGTCTTGGTGATCGTGGCGCGGAGATCGGGACTGAAGATTGTGGCACAAGGATCAGTCTGCATGACTGGGGCCCGCCAGGGGATCGGATCGGGATTGTGGCACAGAATGCCCAGGCATGGAGCTTAAGTGCTCAGATGCGGGGCTTATGGGCATGGCGAGCTCTTGTATGGGGCTAAGCGGTGCTAAATGCCCAGGCATGGAACATAACTGCTCAGAGGTGGGGCCAATGGGCGCGGTGAGCCCAGGTACAGAGTTAGGAGGAACTAAATGCTCAGGCATGGTTCCAAACTGCCCAGGTGCGGAGATTATGTGCTCAGCGAGCCCAGGTTCAGAGCTAGAGGGTGCTAAATGCTCAACTTCAGAGCTTACTGGTGCTGTGCTCTTGTACGGGGCTAGGCCGCGCCAAATACCCAGGCATGGAGCTTAAGTGCTCAGATGCGGGTTTTACGGGCATGTCCAGCTCATGTGTGGGGCTAGGTGGTGCTAAATGCCCAGGCATGGACCTCAACTGCTCAGATGTGGACCCAACAGGTGTGGCGAGCTCTTGTATGGGGCTAGGCTAGGGCTGCAACTAACGAGTATTTTAATAATCGATTAATCAGTCAATTATTTTTTCAATGAATCGGGTTTTTTAAAAAACCTTAACATGTCTTTATTCAGAAATTTAACATTAAATAACAGAGCAAATAAGTGCTTACAATAAATTAATAATAATAAATTAAATTTATCAATACATTAAAATAACAAATTAAACAATAAAGAAAAATAAGTGCATCTCTGATGCAAAAACTACATACAAAACTCATTCACGCTCTTTCTTAGGAACTTTGCATTGCAATGTAAAAATGTTGGCATGTCAACATGCTCCTGGTTAAAGCTGGTTCTCTTTTTAGAGACGATATTTCCTGTCGCAGAAAATAGATGCTCAGATGGTGTTGAAGTAGCAGTAATGCATAAATAGGACTTGGCTAGCCTTTCCAATATAGCATATCTGTCTCTGTTAACGACATCACTGTCATTATCCAGCTAACAAGCAAAAACAGCATCAACCGTGCTGTGCCCGTTCACATAGTGCGAGTGCGCTGTTACGTTTCCTCACTTCTGTTACCCACATCTGCCCTGTTACCCACATCTGCTGTAAACGCTCTCAAAAAGTCTGTTTTAATAAGCTCATTAGTATAGACACAGATAGCTGCCAAAGAAATAACAACATTAGACTAAAGCTAGGATTACTTAACATTAGATCACTTACAAACAAAGCAGTAATTGGAAATTAAATGATCACTGATAAACGCTTACACGCTCTCTGTCTCACTGAGACTTGGATTAGACCTGATGAATATTTAGCCTTAAATGAAGCCTCACCTCCTGGGATACAGTCATGCTAATCCACCCCTCGCCCAATGGTTCGGAAGGGAGGGCATTAAGCCATAATTATTGACAAAGAGTTAGGGGGTACAACTAAATCCCATTACAAGGCTAATTCTTTTGAAATACTGATTCTTAATGTGACTGATCCATCGTTATGGAAGTCAAAACCACACTCTTTTCAGCTTATCACTATTTACCGCCCTCCTGGTCCCTATTCAGAAATTCTTCAGGAATTTGCTAACTTTCTTTCCTGCATAGTACTGTCAACAGATAAGGCTTTAATTGTAGGTGATTTCAATATTCACTTTGACAATGAGCAGGATCCACATAAAACTGCTTTTGAGTCCATCTTAGAATCCATGGGTATCACTCAGAATGTGATGGGAGCAACCCACCGCTGTAATCATACTTTAGATTTAATATTAACATTTGGTATCTATATAGATAACCTTAATGTTTTCCCGCAAAGTGATTTTAGATCACTATCTTTTAATATTTGAGCTATCTCTAATAGATAAAATCCTTCTACCTCGTTATCACACCAAGCGCACTATCACATCTGCTACTCCAGACTTGAAATTTAATACACCTACAGAGATCAATCATCTTGAGTGTGTAAATGACCAATTAGAATGTGTGCTTCGCTCAACCCTGGACACGACTGCTCCTGCTAGGGTCAAACGTATTAGGGAAAAAAGGCTAGCACCATGGTATAATGACCACACCCGTACCTTAAAGCAAAGAACACGGCATTTAGAGCGGAAGTGGAGACATAGCAAATTTAAAAGTATTATTTAAAGTGTTTACGATTGCTTGAAGGGACAGCATGGCAGAGTATAAGCATGCCCTTACTAAAGCTAAAGCTGCATACTTTTCTTCAATCATAGAGAAAATTAAGAATAATCCAAGATTTCTCTTTAATATAGTCTCCAAATTAACAAATCGCCCCACAGAAAGTGATTCTCCCGTTCTGTGTAATTTTAACAGTAATGATTTCATGACTTTCTTTAATGATAAAACATTAAGCATAGAACTCGATGCTCATCACATCACCAAACTATTCAGCCACCTTCCAGATGCAGCACTAGTGAAGACATCTGTTTAATGAGCTGTAAATCAAGATTAGAATCTTTTACCCCAATTACTAATACTGTACTATCCGCACTGATCAGCTCGTCTAAGTCATCAACATGTTTATTAGATCCAATTCCTACATGTTTACTCATAGAAGTAATACCTAGTGTTATAGAGCCACTGTTAGTTATTGTTTAAATTAATCCCTTACCTTTGGTTAGTGCCAAATCCGTTAAGTCTGCTGTATCAAAACACTGATTAAAAAAGCCAATCTTGACCCGGTGTGATATCTAATTATAGGACCAATTTAAATCTACAGTATATGTCAAAATCTCAGCAGTCTGCAGTACCTCCAAAGGAATGAAAGTTAGAAACATTTTCAGTCTTGGTTCAGGTCCCATTCATAGTACTGAAACAGCATAATTAGGGTACTAAATGACTTGTTAATGTCCTCAGATAAGGGATGTGTTTCTTTTCTTGTTCTGTTAGATTTAAGTGCAGCATTTGACACTATAGATCATGATGTTTTACTAAACAGACTAGAAAATACTGTAGGTATTGTAGCAAACTAAGACTACACTTTAATTGGATTAATTTTAATTAAACTTTATTAATTAAAATTATATAAATTTATTAATTAATTAAGAAAAAGGAGCACCACCAAATCTTGATAATAATGATTATTATTAAAATAATTATTATAAACATGAATAATTCACTGATAGATTTGGAGACCAGTTAAAGAGGGAACAACAACTTGATCAGTCTAGGTCTGAATAGTGTTTTCAAAGTAGTTTTCTCGACCTTTGAATGAATGAACTCTCACATTAGGTGGCAAATTCAAAAGGTTTATAAACAAGTTTATTAACTACAAACAAGGCAATACCAACAGATTATCTAATGTAATAACGAGTGTATCACAGAGTTAAAATCATAAAATGACGATGAACATGTATATATCACAGTATGGAGAACAGGGAATAATGGCAAGCGTACACATTACAGTAATAAAATCAGAAACCAAAATGACTCTATGTAACTTATCGGTCGCGCAATAATTACTAACGTTGCAATGTTACTGGTAACCTTAATTACGTTGAATGTGGATAGTATGGTAAAAATTACTTAGGCGTGAATAAGTCTATGTTGAAGCGTGGTTTTAGCTTAACAACGCAAAGTACGATAAATCAGGGACCCAGAACAGCCACAACAGTGGTACTTGCCGATTGCTTTGTGGAGGCTCACGCGAAGAAGATGGAACGGAACCGGGCCTCTGCCTTTCGTCTGACGTCACACATGGAACTGAAGCGGTAAAAATCTTCAGATTCTGATGCTCCTGTTTGGTGGACTGTAAGATCTTGGCTATAGGCCTCCGGTCCGTGTCTTTGGTCCGTGGGACCACAGATGGGTTGAGGGCCTCGCTCCGGTTTGGCTTTTTCCCAGCTGTTGGTGATCAGGTTCCTTGACCTCGACTTGCGGACGTGCGACTCGGATTCTATCTTGGCCACAGATAAAGGTGGAGTCGAGCACGTTCTAGCACCACGAGCTTCGACAAAACTTGAAGAACTTGTATGGTACAAAAAATTGTCGAGCTTAGAGTCTGGTTTTTCTTTTAACTATCTTCTAGTTCAGCGATACCGAACTACTTAAGACTGCTGTATACAGGAAACTTTAAAGTAAAACGCGAAAACTTGAGTAAAATGAATAATCAATAACGTTACAAAAAGGAAAAATTATAAAAGACAAAAGATAGACTTAAAGAACATAAAGACACAAGACTTGAAACATGAAACTTGAAGCTAGCTCACTACGTGGTCGTCACGCGTTGCCTTTTGAATGTTTCAGCTCGGGGGGCGGCTGGAGGCGGGGCATAAGGAGTTGCCCTTACTTAGCCAATGAGAAGCTGACTCCTCAGTAAAGCTCTCCTATCGCGGTTGCCTTATTTCACCATAAGCCACAGACGTCTAACTTGGATTAAATAATATTCCTACGTATCTAAAAGAGATGAAAAATATCACACAATAACCAAAAATCCTCAAAGTTACAAGTTTAGATGCAGACTTCGTTGTAAGGTTCAGATGATCAAAAGCACCTTGAATTGATAACTTAGAACATCGTTAAAGCATTCTAACTACAGCGCAGGCATTTACTTTACTTTTAACTAAACAATACTATGATTAATACAAGCTGTAGGAAATGGTACATTGTAAATAACTTCATGTTTGTTGCACAAATTATTAAAACCCGATCGATCAAAACACATAGGCAAAAGCTGTTATTTCTATATATCATACTAATCCAGATCACTAAATATATATATAAAAAAAAAAAAGATAATTATACTAAAACATTAATCAAGTAGATATGAAGTAACATAAATTCAGTAACATACATATGTATGATCTATAATGGTGTGTGGATATAAAAGAATATCCTTGATCCACTCTTTGTATGAATCATTTAAATGTATATAGCGTGTTTGGACTTATGTAATTAAAAGGTTTCGATGAAGATAATCTGTTCCCAGAAAGAGTTGAGTACAATTAAAGTTTGTCTCTTTAGAATAAAAACTGAGTTCTTGTTTTTTTTAAAAGGGAAGGCCATAGTTTCTTGACCGTTTCTTGATGTCGTAAATCTCCAGGGGTGCCTTTCTGCCGCCAGGCTTGGGTGATAAGGTTTGCAAGAGAGTCTGTGATGACAGAGTTCAACTATGGGGAAAGAAAGTCATTAATTTTTGCAAAAGTCAGAAGACAATTAAGAAAGCTTGGTGGTCTGGATCGTTGAAACCTAAGATTAGCACATGGACTTAGTTTATGATTGGAGATGTCGAAGGTTATATGTCTTGTTTGAACAGACGTCCAATTCCGTTGGCTTCAGAAAGAGTCAACCGTTGGAGTCAAAGGTGGGGGTTAAGATCCTGTCCAGGTGTAGGGCCTTCTTGCATTCCAAGATGTTGTAAAGTTTATGACTTGGGGGAAGAAGGTAAAGAGAGGGAGATACAGCGATCACGTACAGTAGGTATACGGATCAAGGGCACTTTCTTGGCTTAAATCCTACGAACTGACCGGTACCAGTTTGTCATATAAATAATTATAAGGTCTAAGCTCTCAAAGGGAAAGGATGGATTGCCTCAAGGGGTCAGTGCCTTGGACACTTTATTCTCTAGGTTAACATGCTGCCACTAGGCCCGTTATGAAAAACATGGCATTCGTTTCCACTGTATGCAGATGATACACAGCTGTACAGAATCAGCCAAACCTATGACAGCCTAAATCAACAAAAATTGAGGACTGTGTAAAGGAAATAAAAGATTGGATTGTTATTTAATTTTCTCTTACGTAACTCAGATAAAAACTGGGTGCAATTAGTGGGGACCCAAGGCTGTGAGAGACAGTTAGCTACATCTATCCTAAATCTAGATGGCGTACAGTATTGGCCCAGGTCCGTCTGTAAAAAAAACTTAGGGGTCAATTTGATTTTCAGAATTCTCCTTGATGCGCACATTAGCACATCACTTCGAATTGCTTTCTTTCAATTACGTAATATCGCTAAACTTATAAATATCCTCTCTTTTAATGATGTAGAAATACTTGTCATGCGTTTTATAACCTAAGGTTGGATTACTGTGGAACGCCTTACACTGGATGCTCTAGTAGTAAAATCTATAAATAAACTTCAGTTAGTTCAGAATGTAGCTGCCAGAGTGCTCATTCGAAACTAGAAAATTTGATCATATCACTCCTGGTCTATCATCAATTACACTGGTGACCAGTCAAATTCCGCATTGATTACAAAATACTTCTTTAATTGTAAGCTCTACATGGCTTGGCCCCCACATTATATGAGTGAACTCTTAAGTTTTACAATCCAGCTCGTCTACTTCGTTTCGCAGGGTGCAGGAATTATTGTTAGTTCCTAGAATTAAAAAAGTCACGCAGGGGAAAAGGCTTTCTTGCTCAACATGGCCCCCCAAATATGGAATAACACTTGCCAACTTAGTTCGAGAATCAGACACTCTACAAATTTTTAAGTCTAGGCTAAAGAAGGACAGCTTATTTACACAGGCTTTTGACTAGATTTAGACCAGGATGCATGGCTTGGGTCACTGGGGCAGAGTTTGAGTCATGTCTGGGCGGCCTGCCTTGTCTGTTAGCCGGGGAGTGTCGAGTGGGCGGTCTGGCTGAACTGGGCTTCGGTCCTCGTGATCTTGAATTGTGCATCCTTGCCTTAGAATAGGGCAGAGCTGGGGGTCAGAGTCCAAAGGAGTCTTATATTGATCAGAGACGTTGGGTTGCGTCTTCTGCCTCCCATGGGGTGCCAATGTCTCATGTGCATCCCTTTGGCTGTGGTTTCCTACCAGTCTTCATCTTTCTAGCATGCGGCTATAGCTAATGCTGCCGGGGTCTCATGCTACACATGGCATTAGTGATTGACATGGCATCAGTGATTGTTAATAGACACTGTGCTTTTAATCAATAACTAATTACATTTTCTGTTTTCTCTCCGAGGTGTGTTCTGGCAGTTCCAGCCCCACACATGATGTTCATCCGCTGCAGCTACAGTCAAGCTGCTTCTGTCATCAGCTCCAGCCTCACCATACATCGGCCACTTAATGCCTATGTGCATACTTCACATTTTATTCAAACTTTGACTCCATGACTTTAGTTTCGCTCTTAGATTTATCATCTACGCCGCCCAAGGAGGTTGGGTCCCTTTTTGAGTCTTGGCCCTCCCAAGGTTTCTTCCTAAAACACTCATGGAGTTTTTCCTTGCCACTGTCGCCCTAGGCTTGCTCAATTTGAGATCGGACGTAGTTATTAGGAGATAATCTAAACTTGTAAAGTTGCTTTGAGACAATGCTCCATTGTAAAAAGCGCTATATAAATAGATTTGACTTGACTTGACTTCAAAACGGAACAAACTCAGGATATTGTGGTGACTTACATGGTTGCTGAGATCCCGTCATCCTCATCGGTGACACCATGTTTCCGTTTCGAGAGCTGTATCAGCACCGAGGTGCTCCCGTGCCAGGTAAAATCACTTTTGCAAAGCTTGCTTGTTACACATTGTTTAGTTGTGTGAAGCGTGAAGTGCTACCACACTTTTGAGGACTTAAACCGAACCTTCTTCTCTGCGCCAGTTTCTATTGTAGAATGTTTCTATTGTAGAATTTATTTAATTCTTAATGCTAACTTATTTTGAAGATTCCGCGTCCGCGTCGGCTCCGCCTCGCTCCGTTCGACTCGCTCGTATTTTTTTTCCAGCGTTGACGAAGTGCCGCAAGTAACGTAAGCGGATATGACAAGGCGAGGGAAACATAAATCATGCGACACAACGAATCGATAATAATATTCGTTGTCGACACTTTTAATAATCAATTATTATTGATTTTTTCGATTCGTTGTTGCAGCCCTAGGCTAGGCAGCACTAAATGCCCAGGCATGGAGCTTAACTGCCCAGATGCAGGGCCAACGGGCGCAGTGAGCCCAGGTACAGAGCTAGGGGGCGCTAAACACTCAGGCATGGGGCCAAACTGCCCAGGTGTGGAGCTTATGTGCACGCCGAGCCCAACTTCAGAACTAGGGGGCGCTAAATGCTCAACCCTAGAGCTTATGAGTGCGGCATGCTCTTGAACAGGGCTAGGTGGCGCTGTAGCGCACAGCTGCTTTACAGTCGCAGACAGGGTCAAGATTCGTTCGAGCAAACGGGGGAGACTCAAGGCGGGCTGGACCTCAGTAATCTTAATGGGCCTCTCCCTGGCCCTGCGAAGCCAAAACTCGACCTCTATGGCCAGGTCATACAAATGGGCTATCGAGTGTAGCAAACTTAATACTACACTTTAAATTGATTAATTTTTAATGAACAAACGGCGCACCACCGGATCGTTTGTGGACTGGTATATCCGGGAACCCAGTGGAAAGACAGAAGCGAAATTGATCAATCTAGGTCTGAATAGTGAATTCAAAGTTATTTTTCTCGACCTTTGTTTGAATGAAACTCTCTCACACAAAGCAGTAAATTCAAAAGGTTATAACAAGTTTATTAACTGCAAACAAGGCAATACCAACAGACTATCTTATGTAATAACAAGTGTATCACAGAGTTAAAATCACGAAATGATGGTGAACATGTATATATCACAGTATTAAAAACAGGAAATGATGGCAAAGGTACATATCACAGTATTAAAATCAGAAACCAAGATGACTCTATGTGCAACTCATCGGTCGCGCAATAATTACCCAGAGGCAACGTTATGAACTAGTTCGTTAAGATGCAGTGAGTTACTGGTCACACAAATTATGGTGAAACGTGAATAGTATGGTGGAAACTACTGAGGCGTGGATGGGTCTATGTTTAAGCGTGGTTTAAAATTAAACGCAAGGAACGAGAATCAGGGACCCAGATAAGCCACACAAGCGATACTTGCCTGTTTTTTGCGGGGGCTCACATGAAGGAGATGGAATGGAGCCGGGCCTCTGCCTGTCATCAGAAGTGACACGGGGGAATGGTTGCGGTCCTATCTTCAGATCTGACGCAACTGTTCGGAGGACTTCTGGATGATATCGGCTGTAAGCCTCTCGTTTCTTGCTCACCTGCAGCCTGTGGAGCCACAGATGTGTTGCGGGCCTCGCCTTGGCTTTCTTCCCAACTTTGGTGGTAGTGCTCTACTGGATCTCGAACTTGCGGGTGTCCAACTCAGATTTCTACCCTGGCCAAAGGTGAAGGTAGAGTTGACGCGTTGTAGCACCACGAGCTTCAAACGATTTGGAAAAACTAGAATATACGAGCGTGGTCGAGCGTGAAGGAGATCTTGGCTGGCTGGTCCTTTAACTAGTCAAGTCAAGTCAAGTCAGATCTATTTATATAGCACTTTTTACAATGGAGCATTGTCTCAAAGCAACTTTACAAGTTTAGATTATCTCCTAATAACTACGTCCAATCCCAAACTGAGCAAGCCTAGGGCAACAGTGGAAAGGAAAAACTCCATGAGTGTTATAGGAAGAAACCTTGGGAGGACCAAGACTCAAAAAGGGACCCAACCTCCTTGGGTGGCGTTGATGATAAATCTAAGAGCGAAACTAAAGTCATGGAGTCAAAGTTCGAATAAAATGTGAAGTATGCACATCGGCATTAAGTGGCCGGGTATGGTGGGGCTGGAGCTGATGACGGAAGCAGCTTGAGTGAGATGCTGCAGCGGATGAACATCATGTGTGGGGCTGGAAACTGCCGGAACACAGCTCGGAAAGAAAACAGAAAATGTAATAATTAGTATTGATTAAGAGCACAGTGTCTATTAACAATCACTGATGCCATGTCAATCTCTGATGCCAAGTGTAGCATGAGACCCCGGCAGTAAATAGCTACAGCAGCATAGCTAGAAAGAGGAGAACTGGTAGGAAACACAACCAAGAGGGATCAAATGAGACATTGGCAACCCCACAGGAGGCAGAAGACAAGCAACCCCAACGTCTCTGATCACTATAAGACTCTTTGACTAGAACCCCCAGCTCTGCCTTTATTCAAAAGGCAAGGATGCACAAGTCAAGATCCCGAGGACCGAAAGCCCAGTTCAGCCAGACCGCCCACTCGACCCTTCCCGGCTAGCGGACAAGGCAGGCAGGCCAAGACATGACTCCAGACTCCGGCCCCAGTGACCCAAGCCATGCATCCTGGTCTAAAATCTAGTCAAAAGCCTGTGGTAAATAAGTATGTCTTTAGCCTAGACTTAAAAATTTGGAGAGCGTCTGAGTCTCGAACGAAAGTGGGAAGTTTATTCCATAGTTGGGGGCCATGTATGAGAAAGCCTTTCCCCCCTGCTGTGACTTTTTTTAATTCTAGGAACTAAAGAAGTCCTGTTACCCTGCGAACGAAGTAGACAGTAGACGAGTTGGATTGTAAAAACTCTAAGAGTTCACTCAGATAATGTGGGGGCCAGGCCATGTAGAGCTTTATAAATTATAAGAAGTAGTTTTGTAATCAATGCGGAATTTTGGAGTGATATGATCAAATTTTCTAGTTCGAGTTAGCACTCGGGCAGCTGGCGTTTTGAACTAACTGAAGTTTATTTATAGATTTACTAGAGCATCCAGTAAGTAAGGCGTTACAGTAATCCAACCTTGAGGTTATAAACGCATGAACAAGTTTTTCTGCATCATTAAAAGAGAGGAATTTTTAAGTTAGCGATATACGTAATTTGAAAGAAAGCAATTCGAGTGATGCTGCTAATGTGCGCATCAAAAGGAGAGATCTGAATCAAATGTGACCCCTAAGTTTTTTTACAGATGGACTGGGCAATACTGGACAACCATCTAGATTTAGGAATAGATGTAGCTAACCTGTCTCTCACAGCCTTGGGTCCCACTAATAGAACCTCAGTTTTATCTGAGTTAAGTAAGAGAAAATTAAATAACATCCAATCTTTTATTTTCTTTACAACAGTCCTCGATTTTGTTGATTGTAAGGCTGTCATTAGGTTTGGCTGATTATGTACAGCTGTGTATCATCTGCATAGCAGTGGAAACTAATGCCATGTTTATGAATAACTGAGCCTAGTGGCAGCATGTACAGAGAGAATAAAAGCGGGCCAAGCACTGACCCCTGAGGCACGCCATACTTCACTTTTAAGAGCTTAGATCTTAGATTATTTATATGAAAAAAACTGGTACCGGTCAGTTAAGTAGGATTTAAACCAAGAAAGTGCTGATCCCTTAATACCTACAGTATTTTCTAGTCTGTTTTAGTAAAAACATCATGATCTATAGTGTCAAATGCTGCACTTAAATCTCACAGAACAAGAAAACAAACACATCCTTATCTGAGGACATTAACAAGTCATTTAGTACCCTAAGTAATGCTGTTTTCAGTACTATGATGGGGCCTGAAGCCAGACTGAAATGTTTCATAAATTTCATTCCTTTGGGAGGTAACTGCAGAGCTGCTGATAGACAGCTTTTTCTAAGATTTTGGACAGAAATGGTAGATTTGAAATTGGTCTATATTAGATATCACACAAGGGTCAAGATTGGCTTTTTTTAATCAGTGGTTTTATAACAGCAGACTTAAAGGATTTGGGCACATAACCTAAGGTAAGGGATGAATTTAAAAATACTACACACTAGCTCTATAACACTAGGTAATACTTGTTTGAGTAGATGTGTAGGAATTGGATCTAACAAACATGTTGATGACTTAGACGAGCTGATCAGTGCGGATAGTTTCAGTATTAGTAATCGGGGGGAAGATTCTATTCTTGATTTACGGCTAATTGAACAGATGTCTTCACTAGTGCTGCATCTGGAAGGTTGCTGAACAGTTTGGTGATGTGATGAGCATTGAGTTTTATGCCTAATGTTTTCTATCTTATCATTAAAGAAAGTCATGAAATCATTACTGTTAAATTACAAGAATAGGAGAGAGTCACTTTCTGTGGGTTTTTTTTTTTGTTAATTTGGAGACTGGATTTGTATTAAAGAGAAATCTTGGATTATTTTTATTTTTCTTCTATGATTGAAGAGAAGTATGCAGCTTTAGCTTTAGTGAGGGCATGCTTATACTCTGCCATGCTGTCCCTCCAAAGCAATCTTAAACACCTCCAATTTACTATGTCCTCCACTTGCGCTCTAAATGCCGGAGGCAGACGAGTGGAAGCCGTCGAGAGGAGGCAGGCGAGCGGAGTTTGACGACTGGAGGCAGGCGAGCAGAGTCAACGACTGGAAGCAGGCGAGCAGAGTCGACGACTGGAGAGGCGAGCGGAGTCGACGACTGGAGGCCGGCGAGCGGAGTCGACGACTGGAGGCAGGCAAGCGGAGTCGACGACTGGAGGCAGGCGAGCGGAGTCAGTCGACGACTGGAAGCAGGCGAGCAGAGTCGACGACTGGAGGCAGGCGAGCGGAGTCGACGACGTGAGGCAGACGAGCGGAGTCGACGACTGGAGGCAGGCGAGCAGAGTCGACGACTGGAGGCAGCGAGCGGAGTCGACGACTGGAGGCAGGCGAGCGGAGTCGACGACTGGAGGCAGGCAAGCAGAGTCGTGGACGGGATGCTGGAGAGCAAGAGCCGTGGACGGGATGCTGGGAGAGCAGAGGCCGTTGACGGGATGCCTGGAGAGCAGAGCCGTGGACGGGATGCTGGAAAGCAGAGCCATGGACGGGATGCTGGAGAGCAGAGCCGTGGACGGGATGATGGAGAGAGCAGAGCCATGGACGGGATGGGCCCGGAGAGCAGGGCCGTGGACGGGATGCCGGAGAGCAGAGCAGTGGACGGGATGCTGGAGAGCAGAGCCGTGGACGGGATGCTGGATCTCTGTGGAGGAGACAGTCTCTGAAAGGGTCTCCCTGGAGGAGACACAGTCTCTGAAAGGGTCTCCCTGGAGGGGACAGTCTCTGAAAGGGTCTCCATGGAGGGGACAGTCTCTGAAAGGGTCTCCCTGGAGGGGACAGTCTCTGAAAGGGTCTCTTTGGGAGAGACATTCTCTGGAAGGGTCTCTTTGAAGAGACGTTCTCTGGAAGGGTCTCTTTGGAAGAGAGGTTCTCTGGAAGGGTCTCTTTGGGAGAGACGTTCTCTGGACGGGTCTCTTTGGGAGAGACGTTCTCTGGAAGGGTCTCTTTGGAAGAGACGTTCTCTGGAAGGGTCTCTTTGGAAGAGACGTTCTCTGGAAGGGTCTCTTTGGAGGAGAGTTTTCTGAAAGGGTCTCCCTGGAGGGGACAGTCTCTGAAAGGGTCTCCCTGGAAGAGACGTTCTCTGGACGGGTCTCTTTGGGAGAGACGTTCTCTGGGCGGGTCTCTTTGGAAGAGACGTTCTCTGGAAGGGGTCTCTTTGGAAGAGACGTTCTCTGGACGGGTCTCTTTGGGAGAGACGTTCTCTGGAAGGGTCTCTTTGGAAGAGACGTTCTCTGGACGGGTCTCGTTGGGAGAGACGTTCTTCTGGACGGGTCTCTTTGGAAGAGACGTTCTCTGGAAGGGTCTCTTTGGGAGAGACGTTCTCTGGAAGGGTTCCTCTTTGGAGGAGACGTTCTCTGGAAGGGTCTCTTTGGAGGAGACGTTCTCTGGAAGGGTCTCTTTGGAGGAGACGTTCTCTGGAAGGGTCTCTTTGGAAGAGACGTCTCTGGAAGGGTCTCTTTGGGAGAGACGTTCTCTGGACGGGTCTCTTTGGAAGAGACGTTCTCTGGACGGGTCCTCTGTGGAAGAGATGTTCTCTGGAAGGGTCTCTTTGGAAGAGACGTTCTCTGGAAGGGTCTCTTTGGAAGAGACGTTCTCTGGAAGGGTCTCTTTGGGAGAGACGTTCTCTGGAAGGGTCTCTTTGGAAGAGACGTTCTCTGGAAGGGTCTCTTTGGGAGAGACGTTCTCTGGAAGGGTCTCTTTGGGAGAGACGTTCTCTGGAACCGCTGACGGCCTGGATGCAGCCGCTGGATCTGCAGACGGCCTGGATGCAGCCACTGGACCTGCTGACGGCCTGAACGCAGCCACTGGATTTGCTGACGGCCTGGATGCAGCCACTGGAACCTTCACTCTCGGTGTTGGCACTGGTACTGCTGCTCTTGGGGCAGACACAGGTCCTGAAACAGACAGTCTCAGAGCAGATACTGGCACGGACTTCCGAGGTGCGGGAATGGGTGCAATCGCTAGTGAAGAAACCGTCCGTTTTGTGAAAGCCCGAGGTGCAGGGGTCGGCGGCAACGACCGGTGTGCATGATCCCCAAGCGTGGAGCTGTCTGGCTCAAACGCGGGGTCAGAAGGCGCAAAGAACTCCTGTACGGGGCCAGGTGACGCTAACTGTGCAACCGTGGAGACTGACAGCTCTAACACGGGATTAACACGTGCGGCGGGCTCAGGTGCAGGTCTAGGGGGCGCCATAGGCTCAACTAAAAACCCAATGTGGTCTGACTCACGACTGTTTACGACTGTTGGGTCGGGTATGGAACGAGAGGAGTTAGAAACACGACTCTCAGCGACTAGAGGTTCGGATCTAGAACTAGACTGGCCAAAAACCGAAGTATGGGATGTTACCCATGCTTGCCGACGCTTGATCAAACTGGTCCGGCTGGTGGCAAGCTGGGGATCCAGCACTTGACCAACCAGGGCAGGCCGGACAGGGTGAACAGGTTCAAAACCCGAGAATTTGCTGCCTGGGGCGCCCCGTGGGCAGCGAAAAGAGAACTCCAGCATCTCTAAGAGCTGCCCCACAGTTCTAGCCTGGAGCATCGGCCACAACTGAGTCGCCCAGGTAAGGGCTTCACCGGTCAGGTGAAGAACCACCAATGACACCCTGGCATACTCGGTTTCAAATGGAAATACACTGAAAAAACGAATGAAATTTTAAACAAAAGGCCAACATTGGGCTGGATCGCCGTTGAAACGGCCCAGGAGAAATGAAAAATCGGGGGTACCTGCCGTCTCCATTTTTGGCGGGTTATTCTGTAACGTCGGGAGGCGAGAGGAAAGAGGAGACGAACGCAGGTTCAAAGTAAAAGGGATTTTATTTATTAAACAACCAACAAAAGGAGACACAGCGAACGGAAAGAAAAGAGGACCGAAAACGGGTGTGGAACATAAATACGGCCGAAGCCGGAAAACGGGCATGGAAGGAAAACAGGTGGTAAACCTAAACTATACCAGGACGGAAAACGGGTGGTAACTAAAGAAAACACGGAAGTAAGCTAAACGGCACGATACCTGGATAGGACGAGGCGCGTAGGGACGTGATAGGCGGTGAGGCGCGTAGAGACACGGTAGGCGGTGAGGCGCGTAGGGACACGAGATGAGGTGGAGCGGTTAGGGACTCGACCGATGTGAACCATCAATAACCCGCACTGAGCATGAGGTGAGCGCGGTTTAAATAATGTGCAGTCGTGACATGGGAAACGAGGAACAGGTGCACGTGATAAGCGGGTGACGCTGGCCTGGCGGCCAGCGGGCGTGACAGTACAGCTGTGTATCATCTGCATAGCAGTGGAAACTAATGCCATGTTTACAAATAACTGAGCCTAGTGGCAGCATGTACAGAGAGAATAAAAGCAGGCCAAGCACTAACCCCTGAGGCACGCCATACTTCACTTTTGAGGGCTTAGACCTTAAATTATTTATATGAACAAACTGGTACCGGTCAGTTAAGTAGGATTTCTGTGGGGTTTTTTGTTAATTTGGAGACTGTATTAAAGAGAAATCTTGGATTATTCTTATTTTTCTCTATGATTGAAGAGAAGTATGCAGCTTTAGCTTTAGTGAGGGCATGC